>JBCHJU010180265.1:0-10002 GCA_039654505.1 Plocamopherus imperialis | reverse complement strand
ATAAAAGCGGACTATTAGCCGGAACTCAGGATTTCCGAGCGGCCTATTAGAGGGGTTATTTATATAGCAAAAAATTATGTTTCGTCCAAAAAGCGGACTATTACTATTAGGCGGAACGGACTATTAGCCGGAGGACTAATAAGCGGTAACTACTGTAATAGGTCATATTATGTACTGATCGGATTTAGCGACATTCGGTAATAACGACATTATATCGCCGGTCCAGCCGATGTCGTTATAAGTATAAGCGGGTTGCACTGTAGATCTGACACGTTGGATCTAGACAATTTCAATGAACCCCATACAGAATAATTACAAAGAGGGAAGAATTTTTGATAGAAAAATAAGAAAAATTTGCATGCACTGAGACTTAAACTCGGGACTAGAGCTAGAGTCCAATTAGGCGGTAACTACTGTATTCATAACATTATTTGCGTTTAATTTAATGCAGATTTTTTCAGTGTGAGTTACTGTGTAAGAAAACAGAAAGGCAGAAGTTGGTGCTGATGGCTCAAAAGATGAAAAATAAAAACTCAAGTTCCATTATACAAGATTTTCAAATACTTTTATTTTCATTGTTCAGAAATTTACAGGGAAAAGTATTCAGTTTGACACAACACAACAAAATCTGAGCATGAGTGATTGCAGTTGCATACACTTAATTACTGAACAACTTATGATTTTCAGTTTTAGCTCTTGCTAATTGTGTATACTTCTTCAGAATCATTATATAAACATTGTTCATGAATATTAATATTCTATCTATGTAATTCACCCCGCACAGCTAAAGAGAATCGAAGGACTTGATGGATCTCTGAACTTGAAATTGTTCTATTAGAATACAAAATTCTTTTCATAATACATTCTTCACTCCCAAGCAGCTCCACTAGGAAAACTGTCAATAGAATTAATTTAATACAAATAACCCTTTTCTTATATTGGTGCAAAAGAAAGTGAATATGTAAGTCAATTTAATGCTAGTTATATTTACACTCCTATCGTCTAATTTATTTATCCCACTATGAACAGAAAACATTCATAACCTACCAACTCCTCCCACCTTTAATCTCTTCAATGAATAACGAGAGGAAATGATGCCTGCATATTCGAAAGCATCATGACATTCACAAATTTTGCAGTAACAAAAGAAGAGCACAATAGAGACAATGTTCAACAACTATACACAGGCATTTCAATCTCGAACTTTTTTTTTTTTTAATTCATTAATATCATATATATATATTATATACAATATAATTGTACGATATTTGAATTTTCGAAAATAAGGACGATAATCTACTTCAAAGACCTGCCTTTGTAATACACAGCACATAGAAACATGCCACTCACATTTCGTTTATACCTGCTTCCAATATAGAAGTACAAGTATAGGCCCTAATCATTCATGTTTACTCAGTCTATAAAAGTAAGTACTTTCTATCTCACAATTACAAAGATGACCTACAAAAAAGTGCACTTTAATAATATAACAGCTGTGTAAAAAGCTTGAAATTGAGCGCTTTGCACCGGCACACTTCCAATACAAATTATATATATTTGTGCAAAACAATAATTAGTGACTATTTAAAAACTTGAATGTATTCAGAAAAAGAGACAATTTAAGGGAAAAACAAAACAAAACAATCAACCCCGAGACATTGTAACTCAAAGACTAATAAATAAAGTATTGAAAATCAAAGAACTAAGAAAAAAAAAACCAACAGAATGATGAGGATAAATGACATTGTAACAAAAGAAAAAAGAAGTAACTCTAAAATAACATTTTATTTTGTTGAAACTAGATGACCTATCATTATCATCTGTACGGTACTGAAGTCGGCCATGCATTACTAAGCTCAAACACCACAGGCCAAGACTTAGCGCCACCATTTGGTGGCCTGCAGATTGTCAAAAGTTGACAAAGACATCTTGAATTGAAGTGATCATGAGTAGCTTGCTATATTATCCATAGAATGCATTCAGTTCTAGTATGTCAGTTCTTTCAGGTGTAGGGCCAACTTTAGTTTTCTGATTTCAAACACTTCAGAATAGAGTTTATCAATCCAAATCAATGGACTAGCCTCTGCTTATTTCCTTTGCTTCAATTTAACAGAAGTTAGACGTCTACTGTTGAATGACTGAGGCAATAAATATCACTTCAAAGACTGATTGTGACCTCAAAATGAACATTTACCATTAGAATCTGAATATATAGGCAGTAGGGCAAGGAAAAGATTAAACCACAAATAAAAATCTTGATGATGATCTCAAAAAAAAAAAAAACAGGGCACAACCATGACGTTTAAGTTTTATATTCTTCAATGACAACACCGCCAGTGTAGTGAAAAAATAAAAAAGATGGATTATACAGAAGAGTCATGAAAAGTTATGTACACAACAATTGGTAGATTAGAGATTTCAATTTAAGCAATTATGCTGCTATAGTTAAGGTGAAGAGTCTTTCTTATACAGTTAAACAAAAATCTAGTGAGATGATTATATATATATGTACAAAATGCAAAAAATGAAAAGTATAAAAGTAGAGGAATTACAAGCAAGCACTCCAGTATACGCTCCTGATAATTGCATCACAATAGCTGACCATGCTTTTTCTAAAGCCCTCCATGGGTGATACATTTTAAATGGTGAAATCGGCCAATTGACACGAATCAAAAGGAGATACATAGCAACATATTGTCTGGCAAATCCATCAACCTGGGCATTAAATTATTCCCAAGACACTGGTTAATTTTTTTTTTCTTTTGCTTCCGTTGGTTTAATCCTAAACTGTACGCTGAATGATAATACAGTAGAATCACTCTAAACCGAAATTTTGGAGACCTTCCTGATCTGTGGAGCCAAGAGGACTGTCGACTTCTACAGTCTTCACCAACGCTAAGTTTTTCGATTTTGATCTAGATCTTTTCTTTATTGATTTCTTTTTTTATATATTCTAGCTTTTTATTGTAATTTCTTTTGTTTTATTGTCTTTTGGCTGTTCTTTGTTGTCTGAAGAAAAGTATTTACCCGAAAATTTACTGTTTTCTTTTGTCTTTATAGTGGAGGCTTCATTAAACTTTGTTTTGTTTTCATTCATACAAAAAACGGGAATAGCTCTGGCCTTTGCTTCAAAGGGCCACTTTATGTATCAATATAGGATAGTTTTAGTTTTAGTTTTAAAAAGATATCACAGCTCTAGGAAAACGAACATCCCCGCAAAGCGAGGCAGATGAAAATGCCAGACAGTATTTTTTCTTACTCTATAACATAAAGCTAGTGACCATTACGAAATCAATCCATGAGGTCTTTAATCAAATAATTAACTAGTCCTTTCATTCAATGTCAAACTAGACAAAATCAAAACATTAAAGCATTAATGGGACAGGAGTCTGAGCACTGTGATTAGTGAACATTCAATGCATCTCTATAAACTGACAAGAATTTCACAAAGTGTGGCAATGTTTGTAAAGGAAATAAGGTGCAATGGTTATTATATTAACATTAAACAGCAATGTATACTTCTATTCATGAAAAACACATTTTCATAAATCTTTCAAAATAAGTCCAGTTATCAGATCTTACTAGACCTATTACTATTTCAGCATTCTGGGATATCAAGCGAAATTAAGATTGATTCCTTTAAATTGATTGATTGATTGCTTTACACCCTGTTAACCACTTGGGTCATCTCAGGGTGAAAAAAGGGATGCCAACAAGGAAAAGAAGCATTTAGAATAGTACTACAAATATGCTTTGATAATAATAAAATGTAGCACAAAGGAGAGATGATTTACATGGAAAATAAAATCATCTCTCAAAACAATATGATAGCTATCATGCCCCAAAATATGCACCGCGATAACCCCCTGGATGTTTCATCGCTCTTTGTGTACAAAAGCAATCAGTCCTAGATAGCAAGTGACCCCGTTCGTAACACATTGTATATGAATGGGGGATATCCACCAAATTTGGACTCCAGGTTGGTCTGCATCAAACTGATCCATCCCTCCCTGCTGAGGACCGATGCCTCCCCTCCTCCACAGCAACCCCAGCATCCCTTTTCCCACAAGACGGAAATGTCTTTAAGAGAATTACTGCATTAATATTGCACCAACGGGAGAAGCTTTTTTTGTCACAGGATAGACTATTACAGGATATACTAGAAAGTGGCCCTAGTACCGGATTCCTTTAAATGTAATTTCAAAAATGACATTCAGGAAAAAGAGAAAATCCCTTTTGGCCTATATGTGTTCAAATAAAGATGAAACAAGATGACGATACTAGGAGTTTTAGACATCCATTGAAAAGGAGATAGACTATGCCTGAAGAAGTAGAACTGAAAATGCTTGTGATTTGTATTTACAATTTAAGACAAACTTCCGGCCTGGAATCTTACTTCGAGCATCTGAAATTTAAAAAACATTATGTTGTTGTCAACATTCTTCTTGTAACCTCATGAAATTCAGTCATAAGTATATGTTTGAACAGAAGAAAAGAAAATCAATTTATTCTAGAACCCTCACTCATAAATTTAAAAAATAAATGTTAGTCTGTACTGATATTGCGTTGAAGAAGCTTGCACATAGTAAATAATAAGGAAAGAAAAATGCTGAATTTTAAAAAATTAAGAAACCTGGAAAAAACATTTTAAACCAAGTATGTAAAAGCATAAGCTTTATAATTTGCTGATAGCGATACCTTGAATCTAACTTACAACTTTAATCAATGGAACATGATGTACAATTAATTGCACTTTTCTGAAAACGAATGATAATAAAGTCAACAAGACAAATTTAACATTTATTTCAGTTGCATGAAACCTTTGAGTCAGAGAAATCGAACACAAGCGTCACAAACATGTAAAACATATTATCTGTAATCTGAATATAATATCAACAAAGCACAACATTAATTGCATCTATGTACAAAAATAAATAGTTTCTTCTAACTTCAAGGAAACAAAACATTCAACTGTTCATGAAAATCTATTTGATGAGGTTGATAATTTTGTGATTTCCTTTCTGAAATCAACAAAAGAAAGCCAACCTGCAGGTGACAAATTTGAACAAATAAACACATAAATTATCCAACACTCACACTCTTATCAAGCATTTTAAGGGAAAATTTAAGATTAAACTAATTGATGGCTTAACAGTGGTCAAATAAATCTAATCAAATCATATGAGTATATATATGACATCTAAAAATAGGCCATATTAATATCAATGTTCCATTACTTCATTATGATTTGATTAGGGGAAAAGCGAGGAAAAATGGATTTTGAAAAGTTAAAGGCAGTCATTTATGAATCATAATCATGTAGTTGCTATCAAAATCTTTAAAAAATGCATCTCAAAAGAAGAGGGAGAGGGAGGAAAAGAGGGAAAGATTTCAAACTCATCTCAACACCTTAGAAATTAATAAAATGAATGAGATATTGCCTGAAAAAAGAATAGGATAATTTCAGATAGTTTATCAAGTCATCAATTTAATGTAGGACTACATCAGAATATCAATCAAATCCATACAAACATGGATATAAAAGAACTGAGTTTTCCCCTGTTATAACTGAGTCCTGTTATATCCGATTATCAAGGGAACTAGTAGTACTATTGAACCTTTAGCAAGCTATGACGACCACAGGAAAGATTCACTTCCTGTTACACATTGGCACCGTAAACATGGCAGGGTCCCATTTTTAGGTGTTTTGAAAAAGTAAATGTTATTATTATGGAAGAATATCAAATTCTACTTAAGGCCTGCTTTGATTTTGAACCCTGATTTTAAAAATGCAGGCAGATTTTGAATGCAATATTGGCCACGGAAAATAAGATCCAGTTAGGCTCAGAGACATCATAGTCACACATTATTTTCTCTGTGGTCGCCCTAGCAGACAGTCACAGTCACATATGCCCCACCTCTCTCTCAAATCTTAATCACAGTAGGCGTAGCCTGGTCTGTCACTGTGTGCAACCAAAGACGGCGGTGCAGAGACATGTGATAATTTACTAAATGGCATAGACAGCTTTAAAGGGATTAAAGTTGTGCAGACTGGTATCAGTCTAGTCAAGTTATAATGGGGTACTTTGGTATTAGAAGTAAACATATATAATTGCTATTTATGGTGTTGAGAATCCTCAAACTCATAGATCACTTCAACGCTGTGAGAATTAAGAACTATGTAAAAAGAGAGAGAGGGTGAGAGGACTCCCTTCAAGTTCTAAAGTGAATAAATAAATTCTTAGAATTGATAACTCCTCATTTGAATATACAGACAGGACCTTATCAGTGACAGGGTAATCTACAACATATCACAGACCTGGAATGCATGTCTTTCATTACCATTAAAAAAAATTGGTGCATTAATTGTGAAAATTTTAAGTCTTCACTCATTTCTTTTGGTGTTACTTGATTTAGAGATCATTCCCACTATTTGAATTATAGAAATGGATTGAAAAGCAAAATGAATACATTACTATTTCATGCTAAAAGATGCAACATGATAAAATTCATTCTCCTGTTTGGGTATGGAAAGGGGAGGTAGGGTGGAGAAGAAAACTTCCATTTTAATATTATCTTTAATTAGTGAATAAAGATCACAATTTTTTAAATTAAAACACCCTACATCCAATATAATCAAACAATTACAAATTTTCATTTAAGCTGAATGCAACACATGACGCAATAATAATTGCTAATGATAGATGATCCCAAAAATAGCTTTTACCTCGTTTTGCGGACAAAACCTTCATATACATTTGGGAAACAAATCTTAAAAAAAAAATGAATTAATAAGATTATTGTATAATATTATATTAAGTTTACATAAGAAATCCTTCTCAAGATTTTGATTTATCATGTTTACCACCAAGAGAAGTAATTGAAAATACATCTCATAAATTGTTATTCTTATGAATATGCTACAGAAAAAATTTCCAATCTATCTTTGAGTAGAAATAATCTATGGCTTAAAATGGACAATAATATACAGTACTGTCAATTTCAAAAATAAGTAAATTTACCAATTAAAAACATTCTCAAACTTTCAGGTTCAACTAAAAGGCGTTAACACATTTCTGTGAACGAGAAAAACAAAGTCAACAGCAGAAACAGCTGAATGCTGATTTATTAGCAATGTGTTTAGAAAGAACTTGACACACATCATTCATATCTACCACATGGTACGGATATTCTAAGGGTAACATCCACACAAAAAATGGCATAAAGACTGAAAAGACTGAAATAACGAATTATGGTAAATGATATCATGGTAGGCCTAATAAGGTGAGGGGAAGGAGAAAGTTTGTGTGGGATGGTAGGGGGAGACATCACAAAAACCGTTATCCAAATCAAAAGCAAACCTTAACCCATTGCCGCTCAATCGCCCGCTAAGAAAACATCCTCAACAGTTTGAATCGCCAAAGATCGCCCACCGCGTAATGAGCGTCTTAACACCGTATACTAAAAAAGTGTGTTGAACCACTTCCTCTATATCAGAAACGGAAGTAGAGGAAGAATGAAAGCGATACTAGCCTTTAACCGTATGATTTTATCACTGTTCATTAGTGTGCCACGATTTTTTGAAGTTTGTCGACTAAATCAGCTGTAATAAAGCCTCTTCTTGATAGAATGACCTTTGATTTCCTGAATTCATTATGTAATCAAGCTGTGCTTGAACAGTGACTATCGAACAGTGACTATGAAAGCACTCCATCTGACAATGAATCTGACATCAACATCAAATATGATTGAGTTTGAGCGATCTTTCAGCGAGTGAAAATGATCGTCAATTGGGGCAGACCCAGCGAATGGTCAGAACAGCTGACTTTGAGAATCTTTTTGAGGGTTCAAATATCCAATACATATTCAAATAAAAGGACATTCATTCTACTTTCAAAAACAGTTATTTGTTTCTAGTATGTATCATGTTCTTGTAATAAATTTTTGAATGAGGTATATTATGAAATCCGGAAGAGTTATGTCCCCTCGCATGGTCTGCAAGAGGCATTTTTTCAGATTAGGCTTGGGCAGCAATGGGTTAAAATCCTACATAAGACACGATCATTACATAAAATCTCTAGTAGAAAATACACTTGAAGTCTTTTTTCTTCACTTGTAATACATTTCACAGAAATCCACACCAAGCTTAAAATGATTTATTCATTTAACAACCTTTTCTTCACTTTGCCTTTGCCAGCTCATAAAATCCTGCTTGGATCCAGTAAAAGCCTCACAGGCAGCAAAGAACATTAGTCACCAGAAGCATGAAGTTTTTTTTCATCAACATTTCAACTGTTTTATTCAGAAACTGATGCAAATTTTATATGCATAGACACAAGATTGACCTTCTCCTTAATTCTAAAAGATCCAAAACAAATCAAGAAACAGAACTACATTCAAACCTAATTCCAATCTTTCTACTTTCATGAACACAGGCATTATTAATTTAATGTAAGACCAGAAAATGTCAACGAACATTTATAAACAACAAAAAAGAAAAAAAAAACTTGCTTTCCCTTCAACATTTGATGGTTAACATTAATAATATTTGCTCTACTCACAACATCACAAAATGAAGGAAACTAACAAAAATATTTTTAAAAATGACTTCTGTCACTTCTGAATTCAGTCACAAAACCTGACAAATTACATGGACATGACATGAAGCTGTAAGTGAAAAGACCCTTTTTTTAAAACACTTTTTAAGTATCACATAAGCAATTAAAGTATCACAGACATCTTCAGAAAGGGCTAAAGGGTCTGAAAAAAATTACACTAGGCAAATATGGGGACCAAAAAAAAAGACACAAAAAAGCTTTTTCTTCAGAGCCAAGCTTACTTCACAAATTACAAAATCAGGACTTTCTTGAGATAGTGAACGACAAACATTATCTTCAAATGTACTCATATTGATAATTACAGAAAGACATGATAAAATATACAAACATGCAAATACCAAAGCACTGATATGCAGATATTCATTCATTAATCTTTTTTCTTTTTCTTTTTTTTGAAAGACATGAACACATTCTATTTGATCTCGCCTCCTCAGTTTCACAAAATCATTTTTTTAAAATATGAATAAATAAAAACAACCAAATAAAACATACTCCTTAAGCACAAGGTAAAGAATAAAAACAGGCATGGGAATAGATAACCTTTTCACACCTAATAACATTCTTGAAAGTAAAGAGATCCAATACATAAGCACATTATTGCTGATAAGAATATTCCAGGACTATAATTAGGTGATAATTTACTGAAGAAAAGTCAGAGAGAAAAAAATCAGCATGATGAACAATACTATGTTTCTCTCTTGAGACTTAAAGAAAATGAATTTTTTAAATCATCATAAATCAATGGAGAAGGACTGTCTCTAAACGGAAGATGAGAGGTTCAACGAGATGGATTGTAAGTGCCCACTTACTCACGAGATTGGTAGAAAAGAATGTAGCCAGATTCTGAAGTGTTTTTTTGCATGTCTGATGGCACCCCATAGAACTCTTCAATTTGACTGGCATCAATTTTCTGAAGAATTGAATAAAAGCATAAATACAATAAAATTTGGAAAATCATAGAGCACAGGAGTTTGCCAATCTTCCGGTCTCGTCGAAAAAAATACAGCGAGCTCTAAAAAATTCCAGTTTCCAGGCTACATTGCTATCTCCGGTGAAAAGTTTGGTGATCCGATATTTGGCGAGAAAAATAAAAATGGTCTGTTGTTTTATGTTTTCTTTTTCTCTTTTTGGTAACTTGATTTGAGAAGTCGAACTCGTCGTCCGAATGTGATATAGAATCTAATAGGTGTGTCTGTGTGCAGAACGATTTAGGCGCACAGTTACGTTTTTTTAGCAGATACTGATGGTTTTACCATTCATTTACGTTGGCATTTGCATGTTGTTTTTTCTGGCCTGCCGACCATTCAGTAGTTCTTCTACGTGCACTGGAATAAGAGAGACAGAGAGAAAGAGAGAGAGAGAGAGAGAGAGAGAGAGAGAGAGA
>JBCHJU010180154.1:0-10003 GCA_039654505.1 Plocamopherus imperialis | reverse complement strand
ATATGTATATATGATTGCGTCAAACAGGGATGGAAGAATAAACAAAATAGTTCTGTGTAGTCCGGGCCAGACTTATTACAATTTAGGTCATTCGTCAGGGAGACCGGAGCATAGTGATAATCAAATAAGTAAATTAAATTGATCATTTAACGACCTCATCACTCATAAAAGAGCCTCTCACCGGATTGTCTATACATTAATAAATATTATCCTTCATATGAAAATAAAAATGATTTATTTTAATATCCGATTGAAAAAAGAAAATTAAATCAATTTATAAAAGTTGACACATTTTTCACCAAAATCAGTGCATAGTGCATGTTTTTCTTTAGCAATTCATCATAAATACATTTCAGTATATACATAAACAAACTTTCTATATCACTGCAAAATTTTTTTTTTTTTTTTTTTTTTAGGGCCAACACATGAATGCCCGATTTTTCCTGACTTTTCCCAATTGGAGACATCCCACATTATTACTAAATCATGAAAAATTACTTAATAACAGGACACAAAAAAGCGAACAACAAACCCCCACCAAACCCAAAACAGAGAACCTCAAGCAAACTACAAAGCAATGCATCATTGGCCACTTTCTTGAATCCTCTTCCTTATTTTCTCTGCCATTTCCTCTAGGCCAGGCTCCTGGAATATCCTCAAGGCTTTCTCAATGTACTGTAGCGATTCCCGATACTCTTTAGATTTGTAGAGTGATCTGAAGAGTGCAGAAGGGAATTGGAAAAGAAAAATATAAAGTCATGAACATTTTTTAAAACTAAATAACGAAGCAAGGACATACACACACAGAGTGAAGCCAAATAAAATTATCTGTGATCTCGGAAAAAAAAAAAAAAGGAAGAAGGAGAAAAGTAAAGAGGATGAGGATGGGGAAAAAGGTAAGCTTGGACTTTTGCATTGTGGAATGGAGTCTTGTTTTTCAACACAACAAGCACTACAAGTATAATTACAATAATCACGGCAAAATGCTACCGGGATAATCACAAAATTCCAAGGTAGGTAAAATTTCTCAATCAAGGGCAACTTTCCCCCTCCCCCCCTTCCTCCCCCCCCTCCAACACCTTTCCCATAATTTTCAAGTTTAACCCTTCCTTGAAAACTAAGAATGAGGTCAACAATAAAATACAATAAAGCTGTAAAATAAAAATGTAATTCTCTTTTAAGTGCAAGTGAATGCATACCAAGTGAGGATCTACAGCAAAACTGCCAGGGTCCTAACGTGGCCATAATTAAATGGATTGAAAACAATCCTTCTGACGTGGCAGTTACCCACCCTGCTACAAAGTCATCATTGATAGAATCGTCATTTAAGTTTCCTTACCATGAGTCCTTACCATGCAGCCTAAATACAGTAGAACTAGGATATAACGAGTTTGACGGGTCTAAGCTTAATTACTCGCTATTCCTGAACACCGTAAAATTGTCATGAAAGGCTACTGGGTTGCTTGAAGTTGAAGAAAAATGTGTTTAATTTTACGTGTGTGTGTGTGTGTGTACACACCTTATGACCTCATGTTTGATGCGTGCAACTTCAATGCTAGGATGACGTAATATATTCATATCAGTATGATTCTCATATTGTGGACTACTTATTATACGTTAGGCTCTATACGATTCTCAGATTGTTTTAGTTTTGCCTCACATAGTCCTAGTTCTAGACTGGGGGAGGAAATACCTGCTATTTCCAAGCTGGCCTCATTTTTAAGACATGCTTTTTTCATGCTAATCTTATTGACTCAAATAACCTCTTTTTTTAAGACATGCTTTTTTCATGTTAATCTTATTGACTCAAATAATCTCTTTTTTAAGACATGCTATTTTAATGCTAATCTTATTGACTCAAATAACCTTCTTTTTAAGACATGCTATTTTCATGCCAATCTTTTTGACTCAAATAATCTCTTTTTTAAGACATGCTATTTTCATACTAATCTTATTGACTCAAATAATCTCTTTTTTAAGACATGCTATTTTCATGCTAATCTTATTGACTCAAATAATCTCATTTTAAAGACATGCTATTTTCATGCTAATCTTATTGACTCAAATAAACTCCTTTTTAAGACATGCTATTTTCATGCTAATCTTATTGACTCAAATAACCTCTTTTTTAAGACATGCTATTTTCATGCTAATCTTATTGACTCAAATAACCTCTTTTAAGACATGCTATTTTCATGCTAATCTTATTGACTCAAAAAACCTCCTTTTTAAGACATGCTATTTTCATGCTAATCTTATTCTCAAATAAGGGGGAAAACAAGGGACTTAGATTTTACTCGGTATTTCCAAACTCTTGTTATTTCTGGGTGTGTTACTTTCATGTTCTACTGTATATCAATGACGATGAGTGGGGGCCATTATACCTAGAGTTGGACAAGCCTTGCAGTACCGTATCGTCTGATTGGACCATTTGGTTCATTGACTGAAATCTACGTACACCGTCATTGGTTTGCCCAAATTTCAATAATATCAATTGATGATGATGATGATTGGCATGTTGAGAGTATTGGTAGTAGTAATAGTAGTAATAATAACAAAAATAAGAATCATGATGATGATGATAATAATTATAACAATAATGGAAAAAGTAACAACAGTAATAAAATCAAAAATGACTATAACAATAATTGGGCTAAAAATAAAGAAAATCCACTCAAATCTCTTTTGACTTTGAACTTGGGTTATTTCATCATTTTTTGCAGTTTATTAAAACAATGCATGTATTTGTAAATCTTCATCTAAATGAGCAAAACATCTTGAGAAAAACCCAAAGAATTCAGCTGATTAATGTCGTCTGGAGGGGAAGAAAAGTTCATACTTTTATTACGTACCTTGAAATAGAAACTAAATCTCGGAACAATTCTTCTTTTTGGTCATCATCGATGTTTTCTTCGTCATCTTTACTTCCATAATTCGTATTTTCTTCAGTTTCACTCGCATCACTGTCTTTATCACCATTTTGTCTTTCCTTATTGCTTTTTCCTTTGTCATCGTCTTCACAATCACTGTTTTCTGCATCCTGTTTGCTTTCCACATCATCGTCTTCTCCATCACTGTTTCCTATTTCCTGTTTGCTTTCTACATCATCGTCTTCACAATCACTGTTTTCTGCATCCTGTTTGCTTTCCACATCATCGTCTTCTCCATCACTGTTTTCTATTTCCTGTTTGCTTTCTACATCATCGTCTTCATTATCACTGTTTCCTATTTCCTGCTTGCTTTCTACATCATCGTCTTCATTATCGCTGTTTTCTATTTCCTGCTTGCTTTCTACATCATCGTCTTCACCATCACTGGTTTCTATTTCCTGCTTGTTTTCTATATCATCGTCTTCATTATCACTGTTTTCTATTTCCTTATTGTTTTCTACATCATCGTCTCCATAATCACTGGTTTCTATTTCCTGCCTGCTGTCCTCATCATCATCTTCATAATCACTGTTTCCTCCAATCTTGTCCACTCGATAATTGTTTTCCTTATCATTGACTTCATCCAGAATGTCCTCTACAGCCCTTTTTGATTCATTGTTTTGCTCTTTGATTCCAAGTCTGCTGGATTCTTCATTGCATAGCTCTTCATCTGTGAAAAGAAGGATTCATTAAAATTGACACACAAGGCTTTTTACTTTGTGTTGAAAAAAAAAATAAAAAAATCAAAACCTGCTAGAATGAAATCAATTTCATGATTAGATCTAACATAATAATAAAAATATAAAAACATTTGTGTGTGGATATTTCATATATAGGAGGAAAATGCCCAGATCATTGATCATGATTTGTTTGGTGGAATTACAGAACGGTTGCTCTAAGACCCCGCCGGCTAAGAGCGTGGTTCGCCTAAGAACACGGTATGTTCGTGCAACCAAATTTTTCCTGTACAAAACTACATCCTTAAGAGCCTGGTAGTTATAGTGCGGTCCACCTTAGTACGCGGTGAGGCTAAGAGAGGGAAAGGAGGCAGTGCATGGTTTGCACTGCAATAATATCAAAGACTACCGCCGTCTCCTATTCACTGTTGTGAGCTTTCTCAGCCAATCTTTTGTTTCTCAGATGTTTCCCCCTTCTGATTGATTGAAAATGGACCAATCACAAGACGTTTTCAATATGAGAATCGCCAAGTTGAGTGGGGTGATGCCAGTTGATGTTGAGCTCTCAGCTCGGAAGATTGTCTTAGTTCTCTATATTTTGAGAATGGAATCAAGTGAAAAGTGTTCATATTTCAACATGGGATCCTTCAATGTCAGAGGTCTATCAAGCACAACAAACCAAGAACAACTGTGGTATTTCCATTGGTACTATCTACATATTTAAGAAACAAAGGTAAAAAATGGCAGAGACTTCGACTTTCATTATAACAAAGAATGGTACTAATTCCTAGCAACTGCAGGCACTACGGCAATGGATTTATTATTCACTAATCATTCGTACCAAAGCTAGACAAAACGTAGAAAATTCTGGATAGATTGTGTGCGAGAGAAATTGGATTAGATCTAGATCTAGAGGAAAAAGCCCCCAATTTAAGAAAAAAATACAGATAAAGTAAAATCCATCACCATCATAAATGTTTGTGCTCCAACATCAGCCCTCACAAAAAACAACCCCGATTTACAAGTGAATTTCTATCATGACCTTCAAACCCTCACTGACCAAATCACGAATAACTCGTAAGTCATCGTTTCCGGGGATTTCAATTCAAAGGTTGGAAAGAAAGGAGGAGGAAGTTGCATTGGGAGATTTTCAAGACGGTTTCGAAATGAAAACGGGGAAAATCGACTCTACTTTTGTGAAAATAACAAGCTCTTTATTACAAACACCCCCTTCAACAAAGCGGCATGACACATAACAACTTGGACTGGCTCAAGAATTGATAAAGAAAACAACACAGTACACATCTATAATATTTATTACCAAATCGACTACATCAATGTAAGCAGAACCACAAACATATTACAAACTCATAATCATACTAATAGGTAAAAAATGATAAAGAAAAAACGACAGTGAATGTTAAAATCAAGAGAGAGAGGTCACAACTGAAACGCGATTCAAAAGTCAAAACAAAATAACAAGATCAACTCGATGACTCAATGACTTACTCAAGCAAAACGATAACAAATAAGCCGTGACAGTGACCGTGAAATGGGAAAACATCTAGCGGGCAATTTATAAGAATTTCAGAACATGACAATATAGATGAAACGCGCATACAAAAATCACATATCAACCATGAGACAACGATGTAGAACATATGCCAGTAATGCAAAAAGGCGCTGTGAATCAGTGTGAATCAAGACACAAAAAATACAAAAAAGCTTCAAAAGGAAAGAAACTATATACTGCTGTATATCCTCGTGTTTAGTGCACCCTCAAAGATAATGATCCCCATTAGAAAACCTCAATTTTTGGTCTAAATCCTATGTCTAGTGGATAATGCGCATCTACATTTTTATAAAATATTTACTTACCTGCAATGACATTACAAAAAGGTCAATTTATGTCATCGCTTCGTTAAGGGAGCCGCCATTTTTTATGTTTATTATCGCTTACCAGAGATCACTGAGCTAGGTAGGCCTATCATTCAGTTCAATGGTAGAATAATAGCAAACCTATTACTATCTATTATACACTGTTGATACCTAAGGGGTGAGTGAGATGGCTTGCCGGAGTACCTGTTGATACCTAAGGGGTGAGTGAGATGGCTTGCCAGAGTACCTGTTGATACCTAAGGGGTGAGTGAGATGGCTTGCCGGAGTACCGTACTTGCTGTGCTTTATAGTCTTTAAATATGTCTACTGCTGTCAAACAAACAAAAAATCGATAATGCATAGCCAGCCAGCCAACCAAAGGCGAGTTAGCGCATCACTCGCAGCATAGATCTAGGTCGCGTGCGAGAGTGCAAGGCCAGTTAAGCCAACAGGCACAATTCGCCATCCTTTCGGTGGCCTGGCTTACCATAATGCGAGTAATTGTTTCACATGAACAACAACAAAATAAATAAATAAAAATGGACGTCAAAGTCAGGAATATATATGTACTTTCCCAGGCAAATACAAATGTATGTACTACGCCACAAAATACGTACTAAATACATACGAATGATACATGCCATAGCTTCAATGAGGGAGCTCATTGTTATGACCTTTTTTCGATACCAGGTCACGCTACCTTTATAACAACAAGCTAGGAGCCGCTAAAATAAAAAAGCTAATTATCATGCGATACTACCAATTCATTGCCGCAATTCAATAAGGAGACGTAACCTCTTTGAAATGTACTAACATAGATATATGGAGTTACTTCACTGGATGGATAAAAATCAATATTGCGAGTACGGGATTTTTTCAACCGCAATTGAGTCTGCGAAGATAATGCACACCCCCTACTTTGAGGCATTGATTATTGGCAAAAAGTTGTGCATTATACACGAGTATATGAGGTAAATAAAATAGGAAAAAAGCATTGGAGCTCAGAAATGATAATCTAGACAGACTGGTAGAAGATATCGACAATTCAACAAGTGATGGAGGAATGTTCAAAGCAGTAAAATCCTGAACAAAAGAAAAATTGAAAATCCTAAAATTGTAGATAAAGATGGAAAGGAAATTGCCAAACCAGATGATTTGCATAAAATTGTGACTGATCATTTTTAAGGAAAATTCAGAAATGAGACCAATACTATTCATAAACTACCCGGAACATGCTCTCAGTCTCTGAGATGTCAGATCTAATTTGAATTTCAACCAACAGAATATGGGAACAAGCAAGCCAACAGAAATAATATATGCTGATGATATCGACTTTATAGGTGAACATCAAATTGATGTAGTAAGCGAAATATAAAACATCTTAAAACAACACAATTTAAAAGTCAATGAGCAATTACAAACATTTGTCAAATTTAGCACTAAATAAACCTACTATAAATCTAGAAAAAATCTAACAAAACGAAAGAGAAAATAAGGATAAAACTGTACAACTCTCTAGTCCAATCGATTTTGCTTTATAATTGTGGAACATGGGCATTGACTAAAACTGAGGAAGACAAACTAGACGCGTTCCATAGGAAACAGCTACATAGAGTTTTAGGCATATATATTCTATCCAAAATTCAAACACTTCCTTATACAAAAAATGTAAAGAAAACCCACTCTCCATTCAAATCTTGCAAAATAGATGGAGCCTTTTCGGACATATTTTGAGGCATGACCCCGAAATCCCGGCAAACAAAGCAATGGAATATTCTTCACCAGTAACACTAAAAAAGCAAAAGGAAGACTGACAACAACACTTCCAGTAACATTAAGTAATGATCTGAAGAGACTTCCCAGCAATACAATTCAATTAATATCAATGACCGATTTGGAAAATCTAAGACACAACGTACAGAATAAGTGGAATTGGTCAACATCACAGCAAAAATAAGAAGAGCCGAAGCTGCGAGATCTGATGACCCCGCCGGCACAAGGCACTCAGTCAAGTAAGTCAACAACGTCTTTACATTTTGAATAACTTGCTATTTTTTCAAAACCAAGACTACCCCACTGGTGTCAACACATTGACTGAATGAGCTTTGAATTAATAATACAATAATGGCCACTGAGGTAAAATTAAAGCTTGAAAAATAAAAATAGGAAAGCTGTCATCCCATGACTTAATTGAGGACAAACTAATAATTCCTTTACCTGACTCTCCAACACAGGCATTTTTCCGGGGAGACATGCCTACAGTTTCAAGGTCAATGGCACTATTGTCTGGAGAATTTGGGACGACAAATGATAATTTTCGGCATGCGGAAGATGGAGATATTGAGGCCTGTTCCTGCACCAAAGACGGGGAATCATAATAATCCTCATCAGATGAATCCTCCACTAGAATCACATGCTCTGAGGAAGACGACGCCTCTGATCGTGGGCTTGAGCAATGCAGAATTGGTTCCCTCTTCACCACTTCACTGAGCTTGGTGGGCGTGGAGATTTTCTCCTTGGATGGCGAGTCTTTGGACGGGGAGTTGGACGGGGACGAGAAAAGCCTTTGCTGAAAGCCACTGGGCCTTTTGGGGGACTTGAATGATTCCCCTCCACTGAACGAATGCTCTGGGCGTGAAAAGTCCCGTGACAGTCCCACCAACGGTTTCTTCCCGTCAGGAGAAAAGCAGAGTTCCTCCGTTACGATCAGCCCTTCCTTCCGGCAGACGTCGACTTGAGGAGACCGATGTTTCACCTCTCCAGGAGACAGTGGCTGGAGTGCTCTCTTCTCTTTGTCTGACTTTTTGTCCAAAAGAGAAGGCAATTTCAATGGTGAATCATGGATTTCATCATCATCAACCATATTCTCCTGGGAAGACAATAAAAAAAGGTATATGTAAACATTCTTGTTTATGAGCTTATAAAAAGTTGTTTCTTTTTCTGTTTCTGGTTTTTTATTTGGGGTGGGGGGTGGTCTCAAAGAGGACATTTGAGCTATTGTATCATGTAATGCTTTTTTCTGGGGGGTTTCTATCATACAGGAAAAATAAAATGTAATTCACAGTGGGTCAAACAGGAAAACTTTTAGACATATTGGCTATTCACAATGAAAAAAAAAGAAGGAACAAATAGCTACATTTCTTTAATTACGAATCAAAATTGTAAATCATCAAAGAAAATATTTTAAATACCATGTTTTCTGACACAACTTCATCATCAGATGTCAAATCCAATACTACAGGTTCTGTTGAGTAAAAAGACAGTAAAGTGAATTTTGAGTAAAGGAGAATAAAAACTATTTTCCTGGTAAAAGAACAAAATTCTCTGTAAAAAAGCAGAGTGGAACCATTTTTGGGGGGCAAAGGCAAATTAAGAAAATCTATATATATAAATATTCTCTTAGGATTATAATAAGGGTTATCAATTCATTGGAAGACTTTTTACTGATCTTTTGTGGAGACACACAGACTGACAAATAACACAATATAATAATGCACCGACCTGCAGGCAGAGTTGGCCTTGGTCTTAAAAAAAAAAAAGATCAAGAACCTTTCATTGTCAGAGTTCATGTTCATTTATGTACATGTATTTATTCTGTGAAAGGAGGGGTCAATGTTGACTCCATCACTCTCCATCAACCAGCTGTTGAATCGGTCCCTTACTTTAGTCTTCTCTCCCAAGGACAAAAAATTCACTCCTCACCTGAAGATGCCTCCTCTGAACCTGATCCTGGTCGTACAACTGCTGTGATGTTGTCAGCGGATGGTATTCCAAAACCATTAGAAGTGGATGGTACTCCAAAGCCGTTAGTAGTGGATGGTACTCCAAAGCCGTTGGAAGCTGATGGGAAAGTCCAGGTGCCTTTGCTCCTCTGCTCATACGTGAAATTGTTGCTGGACTCCTGTGCTATTAAAGACTGGGCCTGCTGTACCTACAGGGGCAAAAAACAACCAAACAACAACAACATATTGCTGACTGAAATAACTAAGGAAAATACATTGCTGAGTCAAGGCGACCAAAGAAAATACGACATTGAGTCGAAGCAACCAAAGAAAATGCACTGTTGAGTCAAGGCAACCAAATAAAACGCATTGTTCAGTCAAAAGACCAAAGAAAATACACTGTTGAGTTTTTCTTCGATGATTGTTTAGGGTTTCATTTTTATTGCGTTTTTGTTTTTCATTGCTTTTCTTTTGAACCGTGCCGTTGCGAAAGACCACCCGACCTCCTTAGTTATCTTATCGCTGAAAAAGTGGTTATATAATCTGGGTTTTTATTTTTATCTTCTTTTGTCGTGTGTTAAGATTGGCTTCTTTATTCGTGTGTTTACTTGATATTATTATGCTCTACTTTCATTGCTGAGCTCGCAGCCAGCGTTGTACTGAGCGGGGCCTTTCTTGTTGGTGATAAGTAAACGAGGAGCAGAGAGAGAGAGAGAGAGAGAGAGAGAGAGAGAGAGAGATAGAGAGAGCGAGCGAGAGAGAGAGAGAGAGAGAGAGAGAGAGAGAGAGAGAGAGA
>JBCHJU010180044.1:0-10004 GCA_039654505.1 Plocamopherus imperialis | reverse complement strand
TTAAATTAGTTGCCAGCAGTAGGGAATGGGAGAGTCAAAACGGAAGTGGAGAACAATCCCCCCCCCCCCCCCCCCAACACAGACACACAAAAAATCCCAAACAGGAAATAGTCCACCCAAACACTGGCATAACATCCCCATGCCAATCTCACTTAAGGGTAATATCAAATAAATAAGAAGCAAATAAAAATACTTCTTCAACACCCTGGTAGTGCATGTCTAATGATAGTCCCATGATGACTTTACTTTTTCTCACATATTCCCTGAAAGTAAAACTGCAGTATCCTCTCCAATTAAATACATCCCCACACTCCCATAAATCTGAACAGTTAAAAACACACGAAATCAGCTGAAAATGTGAGAAAATCAAAACAAAACGACGGAATGTCTGGCAATGAGACTACGGTATATTTGCATGAAGAAAAGAAAGTCATGGATGACTTGAATGGCCAGAGTATCTTATGTCAGAGTTATCTGACATTTCACAAATAATGTTAACTTGTGCATAAAATTCACTTTAAATAAGAGATCACAAAGATTAAACCAATAAATACAATAATCAAACACACAGAAATACTTCAAAGTAAAGAATTAAAACCATATGTACCAGAATGTCGACAAATTATAGATAAACCTTACCACACTGTTTGAAAGGAAACAAAATGAAACAAACTGAAATCAAATACTGCTGATGTAAACCAAACTTTTTTTCAAATCACAGATACATATTTAAAGTAAATTCAATTTAAAAGAAACGACTTCCTTTAAATTGAAACATATTACAATGAACTGTATTTATCTAGACAGTGAAAGTAAGTCAGCTTTGCAATCAAACCATGACAAATATCCCTGACATCAATACAGCAAAGTATCACATACAGAAATAGATCTGGATGCATTACAAACCCTGGTTTGAACGATGACCAATAGCATACTCACTTACATCCTGATTGGAACAAATGAAAAGATGAATAAGTGATCTACATCCCAACTCAAATGAAAATATTGCATGACAACAATTACAATGTAACAATATAAAAAATTCCCCAAGGCAGCTTCCTCCTCTTCACAAAACCCCCCAAAACAAAACAAAAACAAACAACAAACAACTACAAACACAAAAATGACAGCAAACAGCTCAAACTATCTCAAGTGGGATTTATTTATTGAAAATAAACTTTCGGTAAAAATTAATATTTCCTTAAGTCCTGCTTTTCCTTTTCTTCAGCATCCACTAAAACGTTTGGATAAGATATAACTAAAACTGCCTAACTTAGCCCATGGAATAAAAATCTATTGAATAGTAACATTCTGAGAACTTTGTATCTTTCCAAAATGTATGATTTTGATTGTTTACATGATGTGATTACTATTCTTTTGTTGTGACGATTTAGGCCTTGCTTGGTTCTAGTAACTCCAGCAAGTGTGGGATCTGTTAGTAGATGCATAGGATTTGTCCATTGCCCACTACTGCAAGAAACTAAAGAAGATAACAAGAGGCCTTTCTATAGACCTCATACCCAACAGTTAAAATGGACCTGCTCAATACATGAAATAAAAACCAATTTGTCTGGTCTTGGAACTTGGAATTTAATCTTAAGCTAATTCTATCACACAAAACATACAAAAAAGCACATGAAAGCAAACAGAGGTGAATACTAATTGAGAAAAGTGATCAATTCCACAAATGATTGAATCTACAATCTACACAGTAGTTTCTCGTTTCCCATGCTGAGATATCATAGACGAGGGAGAAGGGGATCTATGTGTTAAAAACAAAAAATCTGAAATCATTTTTTAAAGCAATAATATTTAAAATAAAAAGTCCCAAACACCGTTCTCTTGAAATTATTTCCTGATTAAATCAGAAAGTCTCAGAAAACCTACAAGAAATTCAAAAAATTGCAATCCTTTGTTCTTTCAGCTATTAATACAACAATGGTTGATGAATACATGATAATATAAAAGTAAATTTCTCCATGAATTTTACTCATTTTTAATGATTGGTTTATGTGATATGAAATGCTTTGAGCTCTCCTTTCTTTTTTCTTAAAAATTACATGAAAAAAAAAAAAACCAATATAGGTGAATACAAAATATTTTACACTCTATAAGGATTTAACAAATTATCATTTAATTTGCTTATGAAAAAAATAGGCTGCAAGAAATTAGAGAGAAACTATGATTTACCTTTCAGCAATTTACTTTAAAAGTCCTTAAAACAATAAACTTGGTAAAAAAGACTACAACTTCAAGCTCAGCTTTAGACTGCAGCAACAACAATATGTTTTATTTTCAGAGAAATCTCCCTAATCCAACATTTGGTAATCTGAATGTTCCATTTATCTGAACGATTAGGCAAGAACAGATTTTGTTATCATTTTTAAGTAGAGAAATCTGAAATACATGATCGCGTGTCCAAATGCTTGATTGGTAAGTCTAGATTTTGTTTTCCTGGTCGTCTGGTGACACAATTGCACCATTTTTCACGCCGATCCAGACAGTTTGGCAATGCCACATATCCTCCGGTCTGGACATCTCCTAAATGGTAAACTTCTTTCACAGCTATCGTTAAGTGAGTCAGAGTAAGCTAGCAAACACCAATTGGTCATCTTGAAACTGATTTTTCACCCTTGTGATGGAATGCCTGTATGCTTACATGGTCGACGCTGATTCATTAATATGAAAAATTCAATATTCCAAACAAATTGTCAGGAACGGAACGGTTTGTATTAGCATGAGCCAGAAGTAAAGTCTACAGGTGAACAAGGACATGATTGTTTTGTTTAAAGCAGGAGTCAATATCTCTCATGATTAACTTTGATTTTAAAGAAACAAGAACAAAGTGACTTTTCTTTTCAAAATCTATTTTAACTCAAAACTCAATGATATGAAGATCAATATATATATTCAATTCACATGAATGGATGATTAACAATTTGGTAAACAAAAGCATACATTCCAATCCATGCCTTCATTTTTTCCCGAGTCTATTCGATGCATTCACATTTCCAATAATGAACACAAACTCAAAAGCACCCTAAGTATATACAAATCATAATTTTCACTAACAAAGCAGAAACTAGTACAAGCCAATGGTAATTTCAGAAAGTAGTAAATACATACAATTAATTTGTTGTTGCCTTATTAAGACAGCTGATGAGTATGTACATAGGGAAATAAATTTCACATCCAAATTAATATAAACATTTGTGACAATCATACAACCATTCTTGATGAGGATTTTTTTTTTTCAAACAATGCACATTTCAAACTTAAAATTTATAACTTAATGCATATGGTAGAATACAGTGTTCTAAAGATCACACCAGACTACATAATAACTACAAAAGTGTCACCACTTAAAACATTCACCTTGCAGTGACTATGGCATAATCCACAAAATAAATTCATAATTCATCAATATTTATCTCAGAAAAAACAAGTTTTCTCCATTTCATTCATATATCCTTTTTAATGCTTTTGCTGATTTTACTGAAAAATAATACAACAAACACAGAGTCTGCCCAAGCCTTGCCATTTCTCTGTCTTTAAAAAATAAAAAGACATTATGAATAGAGGAGGCAGGAAGTCTCATTATTAAGTAGAAGTCTTTCACTCTGCAACTGGCAATCAGACTGATGAAATAGGATAATCTTTTGTAAACCAAGTATCATACCAGTGAGTAAGCACGCAAACAACCAAATGGAAATAATACATGATCAATGCATCCTCCAGAGATCTAGTAGGCAAATCAAAAGTTATATTACCCTTCTCAAGTTTTATGCTTTTTTTTTTTTTTTTTTGGCAATGTTATCTTTCATGACAAAACAAGATAACCACACTATAGATTGATCCTCTAACACTACTAACTAGAAGTACATAGGGAAATTAAAAAGAGTGAATGACAGGAAAATTCAGATTTTTTAAAATGTTACAAAAGGAAGGAAAAAAAGAAAGAGGGCAGGGAGACGGAAAAGAAGGCATTCGCCTTATCGTATTTCTAGCTTTCACGCTGAGACTTATAGCTTTCAAAGAAATGAAAAGATATGTCAATGGAAAGGAAAGAAGGATAAAGGAGCAGTAACCAGAGAGGTACAGAACAAAGGGACAGTGACAAGCACTGACACACAATGACTGTTTTCCTGCCTATGGGTGCTGCTCAAATTACATGTTTTAAAAGCATCTTGACAGTGTCACTGAGGACACCATTTTATACCTGTAAGTATGACAATTGAGGTATAAATAAATAAAGATGTGTGTATATATATCATATATATATATATTTGTATATATTTATTTATATAGGTGTATATGTATATAAATAAACCTAATTTAACATTTCTAAAAATGACCTGTTTCAAAAAAACATTTCCATGATGCCCCAGCCATCAGCCTACAAATGGTGGAGGTGTTAGGAAGTTAGTCACTGAACTATATCTGAAATGAACGATGGTGCTTCTAGGAGGCCAAATCTGAGAGATAAAGGGAGTCAATGGAGTCAGAGAGACAATTAAGAGGCTGAGCATCTATGTACAATCAAAAGCCATCATTAGTGGTGGTTCTGGCCTCCTCCCCCACCTGCTGCTCCTGAGCCTCCCCCGGAAGATGTTTCCATGCTGTGGTTGCCATCTGTACACAAGTGATTGAAAAAAAGAAAAAAAGGCGTATAAACAAATTTTTTAACTCAATGACTACCAAAGGTCTGACTGTAGGTTTATTTACGATAATCAAGAACGCAGAAAGTTTTCACAAAGTTTGAATAAATTAATATAAATAGCCTGTATTCTAAAGTCTTTCTGAATGTGGATGTGTTAGAAGGTAAAACTGAAGTCCTAAAAAATGTTTGGAATGGAGTAATGCGGGTTGAAAAAAAGATTGAAAGCTTCTATAACTTTTAGTAAACACATTGTAAAAATTAAACTTTTTGCAATAGAGAGCTTGTTCTGGTTTGAAACAAAACTAGAAAGATTGGCCTAATGAAGAACATGACGGCAGTACTGTACTGTGTACACAATTTTTCTATGGTTATGATGTGAAACAACTGTCTTATGATGTACATTTACCACGATCGCAACCATGCAATATTTTATATTGGTGGTCAATGAGTTCAAAAGATGCCTCCATCATCAAATCTGCATTTTTAAAAAATATTTCATCATTAAATAAAATAGAAAACAAGTCCATTAGATTTTACTTTCACTTATTCTGAAAGAATTTAATTTATTTAACTTGATTTTTGAAAGAGAAAATGCTTCACTCTAAGCATGATAAAAAAAGAGAGTTATATTTTCAACAATCTATCCAAAGGTAGAAAGAGGATTAAAATAATCCTAGTATGTCTTCATTGTCTGCTTTGCAAAATGAATGTGTAAATTTTCATTGACTGCTGTTGCAGTTTACCTTTTGAACAACAAAAATTGCACATGTGCAAATGCTGTATTTGAGTGTGTGTGTGTGAGCGTATGGGCATGTACCTATATTTATGCATGTATTGTGCAAGTAAGGGTAGGCACTAAGAATGCACATGCACACAACAGAATTTCTGTGCCTTTAAAATGGCATGTAAACTGTATTTGGATGCCATTGTATCACATAGATTTTTTTCATTTTAGTAACACTTGTTTGTTTTGTTGTGTTTGTTTCTGTTTATTTTATTTTATTTCTTCAATCTACATTTATATTTGAAACTAGATTTAGGAATTTTTCATGCATTCTTTCATATTTATTTAAATATTTTCTTTGCATTTTATACACTTTTATGCATTTTAATCAATTCTTTCATCATATGCCTATCCCGAGAATAATTTAGCAATGGGGATGAATACAGTTTTTTCATTGGTTTTTTAAAATTTTAATTTAAAGTGAAATGAATCTGAATCAAACATACCATTATGGTTTTGCATAGCACTTTGTCTGTCTCTCTCCCTCTCTCTTGTTTCGTACTCCATTACTTCATTGTATATTAAAGCTGAAATTAAAAGTAGGAAGAAAAAAACCAAACTTAGATCACATTTGTAAAATATATGCATTTGCAAAAATGTGCTTCAAGTGATTAAAACATCAGAACATTATTATAATGGCATAAAAGATGACCTGTTTCCTTTATAGAAAAAAGTGAGTTTATTGAAACCGGTAAATGTCTTTAAAAATAATCAAATGCCATCCTATTTGCAATGACCATTTATCTCAATATTGGTGATCATATGGACATTTGCCTGGATTATGCCCAACGAATGAGTCAAGTAATACAAAAATTATTTCAGACTGCAAAGGTGGTACAAAGTATTGTACATACTTTTCCATTCTTCCACTGTATGCTCTCTCTCATCAACAGCATGATCGTAATGGCCTGGGGCGGGCTGCAACATGGAATGATAGAATGGATTAGGGGTTTGAAACACATAACCATAAACATCAACATTTTTGTTATAAAATCTGAACAGAGATAATGCACTTTTAGCTATGTGAAGCCAATACCTTATGTCATAAATGCAAGACGTTAACAAAACAAACATTTCTACTTGATATTAGGCCTTTATTCTCGATTCAGAGTTGACTGTACGACGCCCGTTTTTCACATGAGCAGAGATAGACCCTCATAGAGAAGAACATAGCATAAAGGCCACGCTTTGAGCATAGATAGCATATAAGATTGTGTGTGTATGTGTGTGTGTGTGTGTGTGTGTGTGTGTGTGTGTGTTTGTGAGGACAATACTTGTGGCCTTATACATCTTAACTTTTCTTTTTGATATGAATGAATCATTCAGCTTCTAAACATACAAAAAATGAAAAATCTCAGCTTGAATCGAGTATTGAAATAGACAACATATATTTTGACGCTTACCCCATTCACTTCCCGCTCATCATACCAAACATTGATGTAGGCATGATTAAGAGCCTCATCAACAGAGATTCGTCTTTCTGGATCTATCACTAACATTCTGGAAAGTAGATCACGGGCAACAGATGCTCGCAAACCAGGATGCTCTGTTGAAAAAATGCATGGAGAAGTAAACCATCACTGACTTATTTCTAAATGATGAGTGAATTTTCCATGCAAAACAGAAACAGCAACAAAACATCCCTCAGCCAGCCATTAAAAGGTATTAAAAAAAACAGCAACAAAAAAAAACAAGTCAGACCCGCATTTGTCCATGCTGACCCTTAATTCATTTGTGCATAATGAATATTATACTAAAACCTTACAAATGAAATAAAAGCAAGTCTAGGACACACAAAAAGAACAAAACAAAACAAAAAAAAAAAACAACAAAAAAAACAACAACAACAAAACAAAACAAAACAAAAAACCACAAAAAAACCCCAACAAAAATAATCTATCCTGTATTGAAAATAAAATTTTAGACCTTTATCCATCTATCAAATAAATTTCAATACAAAACATTAATAATGTAAATAAATATATGTAAGACAAGTAGTCCTATACCTGTACTGTCTGGAGGGAACAGAACATCGGGGAAGAGGTGAATAAATTGATGGCCAGTATGCTTAGGTCTGTTCTCTACATAATTGCGTACAGTGGCTTGTAACCTTTGCATGAAATCTTGGCCTGGAGTACCTAAATGTTCTATAATTTTGTTCCATTGGTCGATGTCTGATTTGTGAATTAAGGCTTTCTTCAAATGTAAGAGTGGATAACTAATATTTTTGCTTCAGCATTCAATTCTGACAGTAGCTATTGAAGAGATTGATTAGCCAGTCCGTATTATTTACAGTAATGTATGCTTACAGGAAGATCTAGAAACCGGTTTTTAAGTTTTAAAATACTTGAACGAAAAAATGCAAAAATTAGAAGCATAAGAGTTTTTCTGAGATGTTTATGAATGGAGGAATGTGATAAAATGAGAAATTAGCTTAATTTAAAATCATTCTGAACAGTAAAATATAGTATTCACCTGGCTCTGAAGTTTTGCACTGATATGGGAAGGAATCAACAGAATCTTTCAAAATGAAAATAATGAAACAATATCAGAATTTTTTTCAGAAAGGATACGATCGCTGCCTGGAAACATCACTGTTGCTCGTATAAGTTCTGCCATTATGCATCCAACTGACCAGATATCCACTGCAGCAAATAAAGCAAGGAAAATTCTTAATAAAAAATGGATCACTGGTTGAAAAAAAAAATCATATATTATATTTTGTGACAGAAGAATGAATTTTAGTTTCCTAATCTCTATTCCACTTATTAAGAGAGAAAAGAGAAAAGCTAGTCTCAGGATGAAACAAACAAATACCACAGACAGTTGAGAATATTAGGCTTACCATTTGCCTTATAACCCATCCCTAAAATGACTTCAGGTGCTCGGTAGTAACGTGTGACTACATATGGTGTCATCATAAAGCCAGTTCCAGCTGTCCTGGCAAGACCGAAATCCAATATTTTGAGAGAACAGTCTGTTTTGACAACTATATTGCTTGGTTTCAGATCCTGTGGAGAGACCAAAAGGGAAAGTAGTTGGATCAATTTTACTTTTAATAAGGCAATCGTAAGTATGGATGACAGCGAATAACTAAGCCAAACAATAAAACAAACTTTGACAAAAGACAAGAGGGGGGAATTAATTGCATTTTGCTGTTGGGAATATCAAATTTGAGATAGAATTTTAATGTGTTTAATGTATTAACTTTAAATTAAATAACCGAGAACTTCGGTAAAGGGAGCTGAAGAGACAAACAAACACATACATATATAGGTGACAGAGTTTATCCCTTCATGTCACATGGGATAATACATATATTTACAGTTTTTCAACCCAACTTACTCTGTGAATAATTCCAGCAGAATGTAGATGCTTAATGCCACACAGCATTTGATACAGGAGGTAGGACATGCGTTCATGATCTAGGTCCATCTGGATGACCTGGCACAAGTTGGCATCCATTAGCTCCATCACTAAGTAGCTGGAGGGCAGAAAAAAAGGCTAATCATATGCAGGCAATAGCAATTCTCATGGCTTAGTTCAACTGTATTACCAAGGTTATAAAAAAGTTATGGTTGAAATATGACCACCGAGAAAGTTCTATGAACATTGCGCTAATCTAACACTGCAGTCTGGATTTTGATGAGATGGATGCATTCTATATTTCAATGTGGCTTTAGAATGAGGAAACAAAAGGAAACTTGTGTCCCCTGTATACTATGTGCAATCTATTGCAGTAGTCCTACACTTAATTGATTAAGAACGCTTTTCTTTAAATGATTTTCAAAGGGAACTTAAAGACTTGAGACATCTTTGGAAAGTTAAGGGCATTTTAGGTGTGAAAAACAAAAAGTTAATGCCTACGAGTATTTTTAAGGATGTTAAGAACCGTGAGCAAAAAAAAAAAAAATCTTCATTGATTTTACTACAGTTCCCCTTGTCGATCACCATGTGATTTCAGTGTCCAAGGAAAAAAATTGTAGGACAGCCCATCCAAGAAACAAAGGAAGCTTATTCCAGGGATTACAATGGTGGGTGAAAAAAAAAATCGTGAGGAACTCCAAAGATGGTGGCCTCCTTTTAAAAACCCACACACACTTCAATACAAGACAAATATAACTTAGTTCAACAGTGGAAAAAAAATCAACCAACCAATTACAATTTAATGAAAAGTGCCAACTCAGAGATAACAAAAGTTTGTTTATGCTTGCTCACACAAAAGATCTATGACAAAGAAACTCTTTGTCAGCTCAAAGACAAATTACACAGGCAAAGACCCAGTTTTTCTCAGCAGTCCAAATGATAGAGTAGCAATAGCAGAGACAGCGCATTAAGGAAAATCATCTGTCTAGAAGAATCTTGAATTCTAAACAGGGGGAAAGGCGTCTGGGGACATAATAATATTTAAAGAGGAAGAATATAAATGATGGCCTCCTGTCCCTTATATTCAATTATGACCACCAATACCACCTCCACTCCAATGTGACCTCCCCCCCCCCCTCTTTCCTCCACCAGGGAAAGCCTCTCAGATTTTCTCTTTGCTTGCCCCTCTGCCCC
>JBCHJU010179933.1:0-10004 GCA_039654505.1 Plocamopherus imperialis | reverse complement strand
TGTTTTCCAGATTTTATCGAAGAGTTTCTTGAGCATGCCAATAGTTGCTCCACTTCCGTGTTTTAGTGCCTCGGGGGGTATACCATCTGGTCCAGAAGCTTTATTATTCTTTAATTTTGAAACAGCTTCTTTAATTTCTCTTATTGAAGGTGGTTCTGTGCTAATATCTAACTCTGTTTCTGCAGGTGGGATTTCTTGGGAGTTTGCCAGTGGGGGACGATTCAAGAGATCCATTTTAAACGTTGCCTTCTTTGTTTTGCACAGATAGAACTGTAAGTGGCTGATTCAAAATCCTCTCAACCTGAGGTGCTTTTTGTGCTGATTTTCAAGAGATCTGAACTTCCAAAGCTTCTCCACCAATGACAGAAGAGTAACCCTTGATGACACTTTAGAATGTTCCCTTATCTTGTGTGAAACCCATGACATTCAGAGATGGTGACTATGTTGAAAGAAAATGCTCAACACAATAGACTCTCCGTTCTTTACTAAATAGACTCATGATTTCAATTAACAAAGTAAATGATGTGAACACTTAGATATATAGATCTGTAGACACATCTTCAGGCTTGTCAAGCTTAAGGAAACGACATGGTTGTTGGGGCACTTAGTAGCTGTATAATTCTCATCATTTAAAAGGGAGTTACATAATATATCGAAAATAGTACCCCAAGTCAATTAAATATTGATAATAAATATGTTAAACATATGATGCAGATTAGAACTAGACATAGCATAATTAATTATTTCATTTAGAAGCTCTCTATCAATAGCCCATTTTAAAATATGTTTAAAAATAAGCTTTTTAAAATGAGTTGTTGTGGCATTTAGTTGCTGTATAATTCTCATCATTCGAAAGGGAGTTATATATATCGAAAATAGTATCCCAATTCAATTAAATATTGATAATATATTACATGTATGATGCAGATTAGAACTAGACATAGTTATTCATCACATATCATTTCGAAGCTCTATGTCTTTAGCTAGCCCATTTTAAAATGAGTTTAAAATTTCCACAGCATTTTGTTAGAAAAGACAGACTATTCAATATTTCGACTTTTCTTGAAATAAATTAATTTCATTTTGTTATTGTTAAACAACCCACAGATACATAAATTTTGAATCTGCCCCTCCCCCCAACCCTCACTTAGTAGAATTGATCCTGATTAATGTTGTAAATACCATAAACCTCTTCATTAAGTTTTGTAAGATCTCCCCTCTTCTATACCGGACTGGTACTTACAGACGGTAAATTTAGATAGTTTAATCTTTCATCACAAGACATACAGTGAATTTCAGTTAACAATATTAATTTTGTCACTGTTGTCTGATTATAATCAATAGCAATTGATTCACATTTAAAAAGAAGGCTCCAAACGCAATTTCCATATTCCAATACAACCCGACTATTCAAAAAGACTTGTCATTTCTGATACCTGCAATACTCCAGCATATTGCAGGGACCAGGTTTGTCACAAAAATGCTTCCCATTTTGTTCCTGACATGTCTGATTCCCATAGACCTTCACTTTCACAGGGAATTAGGCAGTCCATGTCATCAAAAAAATCTTTAATTTCTGATATCTGCGATCATCCACCATATCACAGCAGGCCTACAAGATGTCTTCAAACAAGCCTTAGTTTTAAGTCAAAAAATCCAATTGGCTAAATAGTTTCAAAAATGCCATCAACAAAGAATTGATTCACTTAAAATATGTTTAGGACAATTGAATTATTTACGTTGTTACCTGAATTATAGTTGTTTATCTTAGTATCTCATTTTGAACATAAGTCATTGATTGGTACTGTTTAGCATTAAGATATGTTTATAATGACAATTAGATTTTTAATGCCATTACCTGAATTATAATTGTTTTATCTTGGTATCTCATTTTGAATCATAATTCATCGATTGTTACTGTCTGGCACTAATTAGATCTACAGATTCTTCTATAAATGTAAGCAGGGCATTTAAAGGCCTCTTGGCCTAATTTGATAGCCCTTAATCTCATATGATATGATGATATGATATGACTTATCGACTCTTTTGACAACTTTAATTCAAATCCTAATATATTGTGTGATAATGATTTCGATTTCTTAAATGATTTTACTGTAATCTATATGAGTTCTAACAGTCTTTTGAATAAGAAAGATGTGCTTAAATATTTGACTTACAAATATCACACGAAAAACGGCAAGAGTTCTAGCTGACTGATGTGACATCCTCTGGCAAGTAATTTGTGACTCTCTGATCTATTTCAAAAGGTAAATTTTACCAATTAAAGAGCATGTGTTTAGGCAATGTAGAGTGCGTTTATAGCATACTAACTATATATTTTTAAAAATCTGTCATAAAGCTCAGCCATTTAGTTACCCAAAGAGTACTTTTATCTGACATGCATTTCAACAGATACTAATGTATTGTCTTTTTATATCTCACTTATATTAGCATATATACAGTGGAACACACTTATAAAGAACATGCTTAAAACGAACTGACTGAAATAAATCAATTTCATTGCCCTGTTATTTTTTTTCCTCTTTGTGTCAATGAAATTTTGACGCATGTAGCGAACACGCAATAATGAACTGACGGCTGTAATAAACACATTTTCTTGCCCAATGTCTTTATTTCCTTCTTATTTACGAATGAAATAATGAACCAGACCATCTTGACTATGACCGAACCCAGAGTTGCACAACTGCTGTGCGAGTCTTACCTAGGGCTTACACTTGTATCACGTCCACCTTAACTAAATACTGGATTAAAATTTGAATCTTTTCTTTGTTAATGCAACCCTTTAGCTTGGGAGTAGGGGCTAGGTATGCTTTGCAGCTTTACGTGCGGGCATCCCTTAGCATTACTTCATCATTTCTCAAAGTTACTCACACCATATGATACAACACATTCACCATTTCTTAAGCTGTCAAACCATTCAGCAGTTAGCAATTTAATGACTGCCATATGATGGGTATGTGTTAGGTTCTCGTACGGCCCCAACCCAAGGACATGCCAAGTTTCACACCGTGCTAGCAAATATTGACCAACCAATCAAAGACAGAGAGAACCTGGGCATCGGCTTTACACACTCGTCTAACCTTAAGACTATAGAGAAATGATTACATCGGTGACAGCCATATGGACACAACATTGGCTGTCTGACTGAGACTTTCATTTCCATTGTTGTCAGTCAGAATTACATGAATGGCCGTCGGGAAGACTCGACGGGTGATGGGAATCTATTGTTATGGGGTATTTTAGCATTTGGGTATGAATCATGCCTTGCGTCTCTTTTGTTAGACTTGCTTTGATCTCATTAGCACCAGCATACTATCGCATGGCCAATGTCTCGAGTGTTATGATAGGCTCACCGTATCGGCCTATTACTACAATGTACATGTATTACTATGCTTTAATGGAACGATTCTTGAGGAATGAATGTGCACTTGCCCGAAGTGAGACCAAACCACTGTGCACTACTTAATGATAGGGTTTTAAAAGTGAAAACTTCGGTCATGGTCTGAGCAGAGAAGGGTGCATTAAGTTTTGTTTTAAATTATGTGAAAGAGTGAAGAAACAAACAAACATTATATATATATTATTACTACCATATAAATTCTTTTCTCCTCTCTACAGAACAAAAAAGCCAAAGGTAATATGTGTATAATGCATGTGTATGAGGCATAGGGAGTGTTTGGGTAAAATATACTTTGATTACCATATGCATGTATGTGCAACCGAAATAAGGAACTACTGATATAAAGAACTTTTTGTACTGCCCGGGCTTGTTCGTTATTTCAGTGCTCCACTGTATAAATGAATGTGGCTTCAGGTATCATGCATAAATAATGTTCATATTTTCAAAAGATCTCCATATAATATAATAGTGTACAGTTAGCTGAAAATTTTTATTTGAAGTTATGAGCCTCCAATGTCCAAGCTAGGTTTTAGTTGCTTTTTGTTTTATCTTTTTGGCTTTTGGTGTTTTTTGTCTTTGTTTTTTCTTTGTATTTTTTGTGTCCTTTTATAAGCTGTAAGATATGTCTTACATAATAATATATTAATGTCTACAATCTTACTTCTAATAAAACGTATAATTTCTTGATAACCTAGAGCATTTTGAATATGATCCATGACATAGAGGTTCTACGATTCTGTAAATGGATGAAATAATGTTTCGTAAGTAATATATCACAAAATCTGTATTGAATAGATCCCAAATGGTAATTAATATTTCTGACATACCAGGCTAATAAGTGATGATAAGTCTGCACTTGAGAGGCTATCATAATGGCCAAGGAAAAGGGGAAATGCAATTATAGTGTAGCTCAGCATAGATCCAAGATAATCCGCTAGACGTAAGAAACCTGTTGGAAAGGAAAAAGTCAGCCAAACACAACCGATAGGAAAAATGAATACCAATGATCTTTAAGGAATCGGTCATACTTTTACATTAGTTGTTTCTTAAGTATAATATGGTTTCATTTTCTTCGTTTTTAATTATAACTAATAATTTTTCTTTCTTGAATTCAATATGGTTTCATTTTTAATTTATTTTTTTTTTTACAAATTAAAATACATCTTCTATTCATCATTTAAAAAGGAAAAATTCAGTGCAACTATAGCTCAATGTATCTTTACACCTTTTCATTTAGGAGATGTACATGTACTAAGCAATTAAAATACGAGTGCATGTATACAGATTAGGGAAACTAGTGGGTTTACAAGACATAACTTATTAACTATAAAATAAAAGGTTACTCAGAATAATAGTACTGAATCTTTTCTTGATAACAAGTTTTTCACCAACAAAAGGAAGAGACTTTCAAAGATATTCTGGACAAAAACATTTATTGCAATACTCACAATTTAGAAGAAATTCCCATCTTATAAGTATATGTTGAGTTGAAATAAGGGAGCCCAATTTCTGATTTGTTTTTGCTTTCTCTGTCATTCCACTTCTGTAGAAAGCTGCAGATTCTGCATATGTTCTGATCTGAATGTGTTTGAATCTTTAAGAAAAAATAAATCTTATTTTTGGACCATTTCAAAATGATAAGTAGATTTCAGAGGAGTAAAGTGATATTTTTGCTCATTTCACCTTACCTACCAAAGCAACACATACTGTTATCTGTTCTAATTGCATTACTAAGGTTCCTCAATAACAACAATAAGAATAATGATAATTATAAGTACATTTGTAAAACACCTTCCCTGGATCAATTAAGACATCTAATAATCTATATATGGAGTGAGCCAGAAAAAAACGTGCCCAACTGTAAAGTTAATAACTTTTTTACCTTTATGTAAGTAAACATTAAATTTGGCATAGATCTAGAGGACTTCACATTCAGTACATATACAAATTTTTATAAAGTTCTGTCGAAATTTGAAGAAGATACATAATCTTGAATAGAACTCCTCCAAAACAGAGAAAACGACACTTCCCTTCCATATTGAGTACATACATTCAAACCAAGTGGATCTATGATTCTCTTAATTATTCACACATGTTGTGCTGCCTTCAAATTTTCAAGATGAACAGACGATAATTATAAGATAAGCAATCATTCTACTAACTGCTCCTATTGCATTAACTATTGCTTCCAATTTTAAGAAGTTCTTCTGATACTTACAATCTATTCGTTCTTTTGAATTCGATGTAAACTTTCCATGAACATTTCAGAATCATATAATTAGATGTGGACAGATCTGGATCTAAATTTTAAATTCAAGGTTAGATCAAGATCTAGACGTAGTCTTAGTTTGCAGATCTAAATTTAAGCTTGATTTCTTTGCTTTTAAACCAATAGTTCTCGTCCGAGATGATATGATTGTCATCGAGGCATTGTTTCAAGAAAAAGGTTGGCACGTTGCAAGAATATTTAAGTCCAATCCATAAAGGAAATTAGTAAAAAAAAAAAAAGAAAACTCATTAAAAATGGATGTAAAAACAAACAGTACATAAATAAGTACAATTATTGCTAAATAGATGATATGACCATTTAAAAGATGATGTTGATGGAACAAGTTTGTTTTCAATATCTTTATGAAAGAATTTATAGACCTGGCATTTTGTATTATGTTACAACTAAGATAAAATTATAATGGGGCAGACCATACTCAGTAGCTTCCATAGAAAGCCCCTTTTCAAAAGAAGAATTTCTGAGTGGTTTACATCATGCTTGAAAAATTCTGTCTTTTCAAAGATTTTTTTTTTTCACTTGTTTTGTTGAGAGAAAAATAAAATAACAAAAAACACTAAGATCTCAAAAACAAATTGAGAAACAGAAAAAAAGCATGACAGTCGGCTGACATGGCAGTATTATTCATGCTCAATATAGACACATACCTGAAATCTCCCTCTTTTTTTTCTTGCCTGTAAAAGTTTCTGGCAACAGGTGACATGAGCAGTTTGTTGATGATAGTAAAAATGAGAAAGAAAACAACAGTGCTCACTGGACCTAAAAAACCAGACCTGAAATATGAAATATCTATTAGAAAAGTGCACAATTCAGTACGAAATATTTCAAAATATGGGATTGATTAATTAGATTCATCCTTTTCATTCTTTTCTCCTATCCTTTCCATTCTTCTCTCCTTTGGAACCAAGATAGTTGTTTATTCTATTGAGTAACAACTCAAGATACCCTTTATATATATAACAAATCATAGGACAGAATTAGAGAATAAATTATTTACCGAGTGATAAAAAAAATTGCAAAAAAAATTGGTATATAAACTGAAAGAACTACAAATGCTAATGCGAATAAATGAAAGAGTGACTCGGGAACTAATTTATACAAATGACATAGATCTAAAGATAGGATGACAACAGGAAGAATAGAAAGGAATCAGAAAGCTCAGAAATCTATTTAACAGAAGTCATGACTAAAGAAAAATTCTAGAGAAAAATGCCTTTAACAAAGTGAAAACTGTATTTTCGAGAAGAGATAGATCAGGAAACAAAGAAGAATCCTACTGTACGAAATTCATGTGATCCCAATCTTACTGTACAGTTCTGGAATATGGGGATTAACAAAACAAAACATATAAAATCTTAACACAATGCACAAGAGGCATCAAACAAATATCTTGGCATCTTGGCCAAAGAAAGTCAGCCACATAGTCTGTATAACCGCTGCAAAGTTACACCAAGCAGCGACATGATCTAAGAACAGAGATGGAGACCTCTTGGCAATTTACTAAGAAGAGAGAGCACAATTCCAGCTCAAACAGCAATAGCCAAATGATTCAAAACAGACAGGAAATATAAAGGATGAAACCCAACATTTCTCTTTAAAATACTCAACAAAGACTTGGGAAAATATGCCAACTTCCAATAAACAGCATACAGAGAATTGTAATCTATACAACAGTAATGTTTAATCAATACTTGGGACACTTAAAGTCAACTCAAAACCTGGCAGCTTTAAGATCTCTCGCACAGGACAGAGATGCATGGAGGCAGATAAAGAGACAAACACAAAAGACCTATGATGTTTGACATTGCATGGAAAGGACTGCGTTGCCAGACAGATATGATCTTTAAACTAAAAACATTTGTTAAATGATTCACACACAAAAAAAATTAGATCTACACCTAAAATACTTTGAATTGCTCACATCTTGTGATAACGAGATGCTATGCCTAATGCTCATATAATATCAGCTCATTTTATTTTAGACAAATCCAGATCCAAACAGTATCAATTTCACTGTAAATTTCAGAGTGATTCTTAGCAAATAAAACATGTATGATTGACAAAAGACTTGCCCACCTTTATTAGATTGATAGATAGATAGATAGATAGATAGGAAGATAGATACATAGATAGATAGATTGAAAGATAGATAGATAGATAGATAGATAGATAGATAGATAGATAGATAGATAGATAGGGTGAACAAAAACAAACCAACAAAAAACCAACCACACACTCCAGTCTCCTCCCAAAAATACACTGATGACTGAATGACAATTTATACAGTATTTGTTATTAGTTTCATTAAATAATTATTGGCACAGAGCTAGTATAATTTAATTGTAGTAGCATGCGCAGTTTTATCAAGATTTATTGATCAATCATAAAGATGCACAGATTTTTCATACACCAACCTAAAAAGGCAAAAAATATTGCTCCTTATCCTCTGCCAGGGGCACTGAAGTCTATTGATTTACCTCTGTATTTATCAATAATTTCCCATTCTATTTTCTCATGCTCGAGGTCATAACAAGTTGGTTCTTTTCATACAGTATTTGATTATCACTTATAATTCTTTGCTCACTTTTTTCAGGTATTTAAAGGTTTTTTATCTGGTGGCCTATGTAAATGATTTAAAATTATATGATATAAAGATACAGACAGCATTGACCATAATATTTTTTCTATTTTATATTTTAAAACAAGTTCATATTTAATAAATAATGTCACAGAAACACCCACATTTTTTTTATTTAATGTGTATTTTCAATCACATTCTGATCTTGTCTTGACTCAAAAGAGATAGATCTAAGTTAATGTCAAGACCTAGGGCTAGGCTGGGGGAGTTCCATCTCCGATGGTCACATGAATGTGCGTAATGTCATAGGTCTATGACGTAGAGCGTAGCAACTGGTGACAGGGCTGAAGGCCTAGCCGATTCGTCTAGAAACGTAGGTTATCAGTTGGGCTGCGACAGCCGTGGGATACACATCTATCCTTGTGCTTGCTGTTGAATCAAGTGGCTAAGTATCCGTTCTGTTCTAGATCTAGACTCTTGTAGTATCTTTCATTATTTGTTAGATTTAGATCTAGAGCGGCGATAGTTTGGGACTATCGCGTGTTGCAGCAGTGAGTCTTTGGACTCACTGCGTGGCGGTGATAGTCAGTGGCCGTAGAAGGGGCTTGGTGAGCCATCAAGGCAGATTGGGGCTGCCGTGTTAGTGCAGCTGTTAGGGCCGTGGCTAGGCTAACATTATTATTTATTTATTTATCTATTTATTATTTATTTATTCATTCATTTATTTATTTATTTATTTATGTATTTTAACACATTCTGATTAGGCCAAAGTTTTGTTCTTTTTCAACTTGCTTCAAGAATTATAAACATTTGTAGACGATGGAAGTCGACGGAGAGTACTGGTCTAAACATGGAGAAACTATACAATGGTTTCATTATTACAAGAAAAAGACAGCAGAGTCTTATTGAGAGAATCAATAACGTAGTAGTAGTAGACTGCTAAGCGGTAAAATGCGAGAACAATCATCATTTATGAGTTATTGCTTTTTTTTTTTTTAATCTAAACATACAAAACAATGTGCCTTTTGGACAATAAACTTTATTGAATTGAATTGAATTGAATTGATATGAATCCATCTATTACTATAATATCGTGCAATTGGTTTTCAGTCTATTAAAAAATGAGCTTTTTGTATAGCGCAATATCCACTTAATGAACCCAAAGTGCTTTACAGGGGGTCCCCAACCAACAGCAAAACATAACATGAAGGACAAGACCAGCTGCCTGTTAGGTGCTAGTACTTTTTTTTTTTTCAGAGACAACGCTGCTAACGGTCAGGTACTCATTTTACATCCGAGTATGGTGAGAACATGTGTGTAAAAAGACTTTTCCAAGGACTCAACATCGCGCCCGTGACATGGATTCGAACCTCTGACCTCTCGGTCTTCAACTTAAGTGTCTACCACTGGACCACGACGCCGTTAATTGACTTAAAAAACAAAAAAGCAAAAAATACATAATTACATTGTCTTTCAGACTCACAAAGTAGGATGGCATGAATTCGTCATCGTCTACTCTGTTGAGTAGTGATTTGTCTTCAGTTGTAAAGGTAAAAATTACGTTCTACTTTGGAATCATAATATAAATGAATTTAAAATGTATGAGTCTGAATCACTTTCTGTTATCCTCTCTTTTTATCCCCACCTCCTTATCCTCGCCCCTCCCCCCCCCCTCTCTCTCTCTCTCTCTCTCTCTCTCTCTCTCTCTCTCTCTCTCT
>JBCHJU010179822.1:0-10005 GCA_039654505.1 Plocamopherus imperialis | reverse complement strand
TCTCTCTCTCTCTCTCTCTCTCTCTCTCTCTCTCTCTCTCTCTCTCTCTCTCTCTCTCTCTCTCTCTGTGTGTGTGTTTAAGTATGTGTAAGTGTGTGTGTGTGTGTGTGTGTGTAGCCATGGTTGTGCCGAGGCCCTAGTCAGGCACGCATTGCGACCAACGGGCCGTGGAGGTAGACAGATAGACAGACAGACTGAGAGACATAAATATGGACGGATGGACAGACGGACGGACATAAATATGCGAAGATAGACAATGACGAACTTGCCCAAGGAGGGAAGGTGAGGGGTGTTAGTGGGTGTGGGCAGTGGGCCATTACGTGGACACGGCATAGTTTGACCAGTGACCTGAGGCAGCCAGGCAGTCAGGCAATGCAGGAAACGTGGCATGCCAGTGGGCAGTTGGGGTGGAGGTGGGGTGAGGAGGTCTCTGATGAGGCTGTCTACCTTGGGTTACGGAGTGGATTTTCTAGATACACGTATTAGAAAGTATGGGCGGAATGCATGCCCAATAATAACAATAGCATAATGAATCACAGGACGTATCGCAGGATTAAGGAAACCCAAGTTCTCGATTTCTCAATATCTGCCATCAATAACACCTGGCATGCATCAATGACATTTAAATCCATCAATGACATGAGGCCTTCATCAAAGATATAAGGTCGTCGGGGACAAAATGCCTCCAACAATGCCATCAGACATCCGTCAAGGACATAAGGCTTCCATCAATGTCATCACGCACTATGGCACCCATGGATGACAACACGGTCTCCCAACGCTGCGCAATCTCTGTAAATCCAAGCCTTTGAAAAATCTCTAAATACTAATTTTTAATTAATTTTTGTTTGTTTGTTTGTTTTGTTTTTGTTTTTTGATTTTTTGTTTGGGGGGGGGGGGGTCTTGTCTTAGTTTACAAAATAGCTAACAAACTATGTTAATATTAACTGAAAATTCTTGTCAACGCGCCTAAAATAACTATATAGTAATTCTTCCATTACTGTTGTAATCACATGACGAGACAAAGACTCACTTCACTCCCAACAAACACATACATACGTACAGAGATAGAGGGACAGAGAGAAAGGGAAAGAGAGGGAGAGGGAACGAGAGTGAATCAGGGACATGGGGAAGGAGGCGGAGAGGGGGGCCGGCCGACACAGACAGAGACAGAAAAAGGCAGACATAGTCAGCCCCGCATACCTACTCACACAAAACAGCAGCTGGCATCAATAACTAAGACTTTAATTAGTGTCCAAGAGCCAAGAGAACGCAGCTCTAAAACAAGGCCAGTCTACACTAGAATCATAATACTGTCACAGCATTAAACTATATCACAGCGTACCACCGAGGGTTGAAAACGCACAGAAGCGACGTCATCAACTAAGACTCACGGATCCAAGAACCAAGAGAACGCAGCTCTAAAACAAGGCGAGTCCACCAAGCACCAAACCGAAGCATAGACTATAATATTATCACAACGTACCACCGAGGATAAGACGCACAGAAGCGACATCATCAACGAAGACTTACCGTGTCCAAGAACCAAGTGAACGCAGCTCTAAAACAAGGCCAGTCCACCAAGCACCAAACCACAGCATATGACTATATCACAGCGTACCACCGAGGGTAGAAAACGCACGGAAATGGCTGACGAGTCCTGCCTGGGACTGGGACGGAAAACTAGCACTGAACGTGGTGACAGGCCTGGGGGAGGAATGGTTAAAGGGACGTCCGGTTGTCAAAGGTTATTACATAAAGATTGACCACAGTACGACACAACCGTGGTCACCATGAGCAGTGCAGCACCCCAGTGCCTGGGTGGATGTTATTACAAAAGAATTCCACTGTCGGTACCAAAATACCGCCATACAGCGGTGTAATAACAACAACAATGTCAATATTCCATGCACGTGTGACAGCGGGCCAGAATGACAGAATCATCGACGTCATTGTTGTCATTGTGACCACTGTGTGTCAGTGTAAGTGTGTGTTTGTGTGTGTGTTTGTGTGTGTGTTTGTGTGACATTCCAGCGCCTCCCATCCCTCCCCTAGCGCGCTGTGCCTTGTGGACAAGGCAAGACGGGGGAGGGGGGAGGGGGGGGTAAGGGAAGACGACTTGGTAGCAGACGATGTAACCGACAAAGACCAGCACAACGTCATTGGCATATTATACTGACTGGCTTGGCAGCCTGACTAACACTAACTGGGTGAATTGATGACTGTATTGCTGGTTGTGTGACTGGCTGGTTGACGGATGGGGTGACTGATTGACTGACGGACAGGGTGATTGATTGACTGACGGACAGGGTGACTGACTGACAGGGTGACTGACTGGGTAACGGACAGGGTCACTGATTGACTGACGGACAGGGTGAGTGATTGACTGACGGACAGGGTGAGTGATTGACTGACGGACAGGGTGACCGACTGGCGACTGGCTGACGGACAGGGTGACTGACTGGCGACTGGCTGACGGACAGGGTGACTGACTGGCAACTGGCTGACGGACTGGGTGAATTGCTGACTGGATGGCTGGTTGTGTGACGACTGGCTGGCTGATGGACAGGGCGACTGGCTGGCGGACTGGGTGAATTGCTGACTGGATGGCTGGTTGTGTGACTGGCTGGCTGATGGACAGGGTGACTGGCTGGCAAACGGACTGGGTGAATTGCTGACTCGGTGACAGGCTGGCTCACTGACTGACTGGCAAGCTGGATGGGTGGGTGAGTGGCTGAATGGGTGAATTGCTGACTGGGTTATTGGCTGACTGCCTGACTGATTGAATGGAAGGCCAGCTGGCTGAATGAGTGAGTGAGTGAGTGGTCGTGTAGGTGAATAAGTGGTTGAGTACGTGGGTGAGTGAGTTAGTGAGTGGTTGAGTGAGTTAGTGAGTAGTCGAGTTGGTCAATGATTGGTTGAGTAGGTGAGTGAGTGGTTGAGTGAGTAAGTGAGTGAGAGTGAGTGAGTAAGAGTGGGTAAGACTTCAAGTGAGTCACGGTTCGGGCGAATCCCTTCATTAACTCAACCAGCCATGAAACAAAACAACCAAACAACAAGCCAACTAACTACCCAGCAAACAAGCAAACCTACCAACCAAACAACCAAAGAGCCGATCAGTCAACCAGCCAGCCAGCCAGCCAGCCAGCCAGCCAGCCAGCAAGCCAACAAATCAACAAAACCAGCCAGCCAACAAACTTACAAACCAGCCAGCCGACCAGTCAACAAACCAACCAACAGATCAGCCAGCCAGTCAACCAGCCAACCAACAAACCAGCCAGCCAACCAACCAACAAACATCAGTCAAACAACCAACCAGCCAGCCAGCCAGCCAGCCAGCCAGCAAGCCAGTCAACCCTCAAGTCAGTCAGCCACCAAGCCAATAAACCAATCAACCAACAATACAACAAACGAACAAACCAGCCAACCAATGAACCAACCAACCAGCCAACAATAAAGGCCAGCAATATATGTACCTACTACATGCACGTCCTGTGCCAGCCACCAACCCCAAGCCACACTACACATAGTACCCCCACCAGCAAGGCGGCAGGGCGAGCCATGCATGACACCAACGCCAGGACCAGGCTTGATTGCCCACGGCACGTGCTTCGCTTCACACCAGGTATGAGGACGACGGGAGGGCCACCAGGGCCCGTTTCCCCCACTTTCAACCCCCACCCCCTCCCCAAACACCTACCAGTTGACCCACAGAGGGAGGGGCTGGCCATTCATGGCCGTGGTTGGTAGCTGTCTAGTAGGCCGTGGTCAGGATTAGCAGTCTGGTCTTGGGGGGGGGGGGGGTGTTAAGGACATGTTGGGCGGCCGGTTGGGATCGAAGTGGTCATTTTAAAAAGTGGGCAGTTATAGCTGTGAGCAGTTGAGCAGTTATATAGCAGTGGGCAGTTATAGTATTTATTATAGTAGTGGGCAGGTATAGTGGTGGACGGTTATAGTAGTGGGCAGTTATAGTAGTGGGCAGTTATAGTAGTCGGCGGTTATAGTGGCGGGCAATTATAGTAGTTTAGCAGGTGGTTACAGTGGTGGGCAGTCATAGCAGTGGGCAGTTATAGTGGTGGGCGGTTACAGAGTTGGGCAGTTAAAAGTAGTGGGCGGTTATAGTGGTGGGCGGTTATAGTAGTCAGCGGTTATAGTAGTGGGCAGTTACAGTGGTGGGCGGTTATAGTGGTGGGCGGTTATAGTGGTGGGCAGTTAAAGTGGTGCGCAGTTATAGTGGTGGGCAGTTATAGTGGTGGGCAGTTATAGTGGTGGGCGGTTATAATAGTGGGCAGTTATTGTAGTTGGCGAAGTGGGCGGTTATAGTAGTGGGCAGTTATGATGGTGTGCAGTTACAGTGCTCGGCAGTTGAAGTGGTGGGCGATTATAGTGATGGGCAGTTATAGTATCGTAGTGGGCAGTTATAGTATTGTAGTGGGCAGTTATAGTGGTGGGCAGTTATAGTGTGGTAGAGGGCAGTTTTAGTGGTGGGCAGTTATAGTATAGTAGTGGGCGGTTATAGTGGTGGGCAGTTATAGTAGTCGGCGGTTATAGTAGTGGGCGGTGACAGTAGTGGGCAGTTATAGTGGTGGGCGGTTAAAGTAGTGGGCAGTTATAGTAGTGGGCGGTTATAGTAGTGGGCGGTTACAGAAGTGGGCAGTTATGGTAGTGGGCGGTTATAGTAGTGGGCGGTTATAGTAGTCGGCGGTTATAGTAGTGGGCGGTTACAGTAGTGGGCAGTTATGGTGGTGGGCGGTTATAGTGGTGGGTGGTTATAATGGTGGGCAGTTATGGTGGTGGGCGGTTATAATAGTGGGCAATTATAGTAGTTGGCGTAGAGGGCGGTTATAGTAGTGGGCAGTTATGGTGGTGGGCATTTATAGTGCTGGGCAGTTATAGTGCTGGGCAGTTATAGCAGTGGGCGTTTATACTGGTGGGCTGTTATAGTGGTGGGCGATCATAAAGATGGGCAGTTATAGTATCGAAGTGGGCAGTTATAGTGGTGGGCAGTTATAGTATAGTAGTGGGTAGTTATAGTGGTGGGCAGTTAAAGTGTGGTAGAGGGCAGTTATAGTGGTGGACAGTTATAGTATAGTAGTGGGCAGTTACAGTGATGGACGGTTATAGTGGTAAGCGATAATAGTGGTAGGCAATTACAGCAGTGGGTGGTTGTAGTAGTGGGGAGTAATAGAAGTTGGGAGTTACAAAAGTGGGCAGTTATCGAAGTGGGCCGTTATAGTAGTGCGCAGTCACATTCGTGGGTTGTTATAGTAGTGCGCAGTCACTTTCATGGGTTGTTATTGCAGTGTGCAGTCACTTTCATGGGTTGCTATAGTAGTGGGCAGTTGTTAATAATAATAATAATAATAATAATAATAATAATAATAATAATAATAATAATAATAATAGGGTGAGCTTACAGTAGTGGGCAGTTATCGTAGATCACTTATAATTATTAATGGGATAAGAGCTTCTTTCTGACTGTCAGCATAGCTTCATTACCAAAAGATCATGTGCAACTAATTTGCTAATCTAATGGTTAGATGCCTGGACTAGGTGTTTAGACAGTGGTGTCCCTGTTGATGCAGTGTACCTTGATTTCCCCAAGGAATTTGACAGCGTCCCTCATCAGCGTCTCATCAAAAAAACTCGAGTCGAATGGAATCAGATCACATTAAAATTTGTCACAAATTTATTAGCATGGGTCTCAGATTTTTTGTTAGGGAGAAGGAAGGCAACGTGTGAGAGTGAACACATGTTTGTGGGAGTGGGCTCCAGTGTCAAGTGGTGTCCTACAGGCAAGCGGTGTCGGTCCTGCTTTGTTCGTCATCTTCATTGACGACCTGCCAGTCCTGCCAGACGTTGTGGGCTCTCTGTGCCAAATGTATGCTGATGACGTATTCTCAAGGGTAGATACGGAAGAATCTACAGCTTAGCTCCAGAGAGATCTCGACAACCTCGTTCAGTGGGCAGACACATGGTAGGTGAGATTCAATGATACCGAGAAGTGCTACGATCTACACCTAGGGCATAACAATCCCCACCGTGAATACAGGATGAGAAAACATGATTCGAGCGAAACAGTGTTACTTCACGCAGTCCAGGAAGAAAAAGAGTGCTAGTCGACCAAGAACTGAAGTTCTCTACACATGTTGAGCCCCAAGTAAAAAAAGGCAAACAAGATTGTGTGTCCCAAAAGGAGATCATTTAATCTTGACAAAGACAGCACTTGGGGTTTGGCAACGTAGTGTGGGCCCCGGATTGAAAATGTTCTAAGGCGAGCAACCAGCCATTCCTGTTTTCAAACCAATGAAGTATGAGCAAAGACTCAGAAACATATGGACTACCAAGTATGCCGTATAGGAGAGACAGAGGAGACATAACTGAAGTAAACAAATACACGCATGACCTGTATTCTGCAAATAAGGATCTTTAACATAATAATTTCGTGCCAAAGGTGGTGTGATGGAATACAAAAATATCAAAAAAGGGAGATAAGGCTAACAATACTACAATTAGTAATGAAGTTGATAAGAGTTGATGGAGTTATCTGCCCCTTTACTGACTGCATGGTCACCAAATATTTTGATGATTATGGAAACCCTCTAATATGTAGTAAAGCATGTAAACAAAATCCAAAACAAAAAACAAAACATGCAACAAGAAACAAAACAACCCCCCCCCACACCGCACACAAAAAAAAGAAACACAAAGAAAGAAAATCCCTAAATTAAAAACAAAGTAAAACTTTGGCCAAATCTAGACTCAATCTGACCATTAATCCGGCTGGAACATGGCACTACAATAACACAATCACAACTCTCGAAGTCTGGACAACCACGATAACTAAAGAAATCCGGAAAAACGGCATCTCTTATGAATAGGTCCATGAAACAACAGCGGCACTTCGAATATTGGAAACCAGGTGGAGACTCTATGGCCTTATCTCAACGCACATCTTAACCCTTTGATTGCCATGTGCCCATATAGTAAGCGGCTTGAGCATTGTTGACAAAGAGTGAAATCATGCTCATGCCGATGTATGGGCTTAGCAAGTCAAAGACTTTAACAGTGCACGTGCCGATATATAGGGTGGCCCAGAAAAAAAACGTTTCCAAATTTAAAAGATAATAACGTTGCCATTTTGAAATTGCCTCACTTATAAATTGACAGTCTTATAAAACAACCAACTTTGTACTCACTAGCAAAATTTCAGAAAGATTGATGTGGTAGAACGGTCATAAAAGGGATTTATTTAAGCATACCATTGCTGAGGCAATATCAGACGATATTTTCCGGCATGCGACTGTCCTAACAATCATCCATACGCTCTCCAAGCGTCAGTTTCGTTGAATACAATTTTGAGAATCAAAGCAAGATGGTATAGATCTAGAAACAGATCTAGAGTACAACTAGATCTAGATCTAACTAGATGTAGATCTAGATCTAGAAGGAGACCTTTTAAAACTGTTATTCACAGACCTAGATCAAGTCTAAAAATGACAACATAAAACTATAGATCTAGATCTAAGTCTGAATTAGAACTCGGATACTTGAGTGACTGTGAAGTCGAGATTGACAAAGTTTGGCTTGATAAATCTAGCTGACAAGATTCGTTTGGGGAAGAATATTCAGTACAAATTTTGTCTAGTATGATATCATTATCACTAAATTATAGAGGAGCATCGGTAGCAGAGCATCATCGCAAGATCATCTCCTTTTTCCAAGTCATTAGACTTATTCATTGAGGCTTCCTACATCCGATTTCCACATGGTGGAAATGCAACCTCCCTCTACTGTATATCTTATAACTTTAAAACCCTTGAATTAATGACGCTCAAATTTACACTCATTGTAGGGAATTAATTTATTTCGTAATGTCCCCAAGCTCTTTTAAAATCAAGCAGAGACAATGATGTAGTGAGCTTTCAAAGTTGGAGACGTTTGGGTTTTTGTTTTGTTTTGTTTTTGTTTTGTTGTTGTTTTTGTTTTTGTTTGTTTGTTGTTGTTTTTTTGTTGTTTTTTTGTTGCTTTTGTTTTTGTTTTGTTTTTGTTTGTTTTGTTTTGTTTTTGTTTTTTTTTTGTTTTGTTTTTTTTTTGGGGGGGGGGGGGGGTTCCCCCCCCACCCTTTCCCACCCGATATTTCCGTGATATCGTGCACTGAAACCCCTCTCTACTGTTTATCACATAACTTTGGAATCATTGAATCTATCAGATTCATATTTCCACACATTGTAGGGAATTAATTTATTTCGTAGTGTACCGAAGCTCTTTACAAATTATGTCGCGACAATGATAAAGTGAGCTTTCAAAGTTGGGGACGTTTTTTGGGGGGGCCACCCGAGGATACATATCGGCTTATGGCTGGCAGATGTTAAGGCTCATTACAATCCCTGACTTCATCATTGATGCGGTAAACCACGCATGACAAAGTAAGACAACAACCACATGTATGGGCACGCATGACAATGTACTCACCACCCCCTCAGCAGCCTGACCACAAGAAAGCCTTTTCCCAGCCAACAGGGGGGACCCCCTGTCCCCAGCCCGGCCTTCCTCCTGGTCTTGCTTCAAGACACAGACCAGGCCTTCGTTGACGATCCACTTCCGGCTGTAGACCACGGCCATGACGCTGTCGGTCCTGGCCCGCCACTCGATGGAGCTGCTTTCGTCCCAGCTTACCACGGCCAGCATCTTCTCCATGGCGTGGGTTATCCTGGGGAGGAAGGGAGGGGGGGGGGTAATGATCGGATTGATTATTGGACTGCCTGGGTGATTGGTGGATTAATTGATTGATTGATTGATTGATTGATTGAATGATTGGTTGGTTGATTGACCGTCTAGTATACTGGGACTCTCAATGAGGGATGGATGGATAGATTGAAGGAATGAAGGATGGATGGGTGGATGGATGGATTGAAGGAATGAAGGATGGATGGATGGATGGATGGATGGATGGATGGATGGATTGAAGGAATGAGGGATGGATGAATGGTTCGAAGGAATAAGGGATGGATGGATGGATTGAAGGAATGAGGGATGGATGGATGGATTGAAGGAATGAGGGTTGGATGAATGGATGGATTGAAGGAATGAGGGATGGATGGATAAAGGAATGAGGGATGGGTGGATAGAAATAATGAGGGATGGATGGATGGATGGATAGATAGTAGTAATGAGGGGTGGATGGATTGATGGATGGATGGATGAATGGGTAGACAGATGGGAAGATGGATGGTGGGCAGCTGAGTGGATGGGTGGGATCATCTAGATGGATAGATCATAATGGATGGATAAATAGATGGGTGGACGGATGGAGTGATGATGAATAGGTTGGTGGGCGGAGAGATGAGTGAATGTCTGGACGGGTAGATGGAAGGAAAATTGGAAAGGCGAGTGGATGGAGGGATAGATTAATGAATGGACGAGTGGAATAATGAAACACAGATTGGAAGGAAGGGAGGTCACTGAATGCATCATAAAAGACTGACAGAGATTTTTGTGTTTTTCCTAACTCCACTTTCCCAACCACCATGGCCCCGTTTTTTAAAAATGTAAATGCACTATGACTTACCTTGAGGCAGACCGAGACTCAATCTGTGCATTCTCAAGAACCTTGGCAGGCAGGGAGGTCATATTACTGGTGAGTTTCAACATCATGGCTTGGACCTGATGGACAGCAGTATGGAATGATGGTCAATGGAAGCGTGGTTCAATCTTTGACAACCAAATATAGGCAAAACTTTGGAAGTGAGTACAATTTAACCCTTTGACAACCATAAACAAATGCATAGGCATAAGAATGATTCAACTCACACTAGCCTACAATAAGCAGGGCTGCCACTCAACTCCAAAAATTTTTTTCCATGATTTTTCCAGGAGTTTTCCAGGTGTACTTTATAATTTTCCATGACTCAAGCCGCAATACGATGAACAAAACACACATTTGCGGCACAATCAATCATACTGAACATGTACAAGACAAATGAATGTAAATTAGAAAAAGAA
>JBCHJU010179821.1:0-15879 GCA_039654505.1 Plocamopherus imperialis | reverse complement strand
GCACATTTTATGTAGTGTTGCATTGTTATCTAGATCTACTTGGTTGTGTTTTCTTTCTCAAAAAATATTGTTTAAAAATTACGTTGAAGTTTTGTAATTTCATTTGTTAATCACGGATGTGGACGCAACTGGACTGAGAACTTGATTTCTTCCATTTGAGAACAAGCCTCTACTTTACTATAAAGCTATCAAGGAATACTCCAATAGAGATCTTAAAGAAAATAATTTTTTGCAGGAAACATCTCAGATCCTCGTACAGACTATAAAACTGTCCCTTGAGCGATCATTCATGGAGCATTGGGTGGACCCAATATCATTTCCTACGTCTTTTTTTTTTTTTTAAAGAAATCAAAAGAGCACAAACTCAAGCAACTTCTGTCACATCCGTGCTTACAAAATATAACAGAGTTCTAATCTTCACCTCGCGAGATAGATGAAAGTCTCCCGACAGTTTAGTAGTGGTGCGGAAGGATTTTTTCCAATGACACGACAACGACAAACAGTCGGCCGACTGTTCTGTCCTAATGCGGTACCCTTCTTACTTTTGAATTAACAAATCAGTTTCACTTGAAGTTTAACTTCAAGTATACTTGCTGCTCTACTCATACAAAGCTATTTATTACTAAATGATTACTTTTTCTTTTTATAATAAATAAGCAAGTATACAAATGATTTGTAGATATTATAATTTTGTATGTGTATATGTTACAGATTTTGCTGTGATCCAGAGCATAGAATTGGTGCCAATGACGTGGAAGAGATCACCTCCCATCTGTTTTTCCGTGGGGTTGATTGGGCCCATATCAGGTTTGTTGTGTTTTACTTTTGCTCCAAAAAAAACATTTGCACAATTGGTATGCAAATCTCATTGGAGAAGCATTCCGCTTACGAGGCGTTGCAGTGGCCATCTTCATTTCCACTTCTCTGACACTGATATAAAATATCAAAATACTAGAATGATGAATTACTTTAGGCACGTTGACAAGAAAACTCAGCTACCTGAGTTTGTCAGCTATTATGAAGACTAAGACAAAGACTTCTCATGTGATCTGTCCTCAAGGCTTGGCAAGAATTTGCTTCCCTCCATTTTCACTTTCCTGAGTTGTTACCATTCCGACCCAGTGGAGTTTTTCATGGCTATCTAACTACATGCACTAACATGATTCAATAAATCAAATGAATTTGTTTATTTGATGCTGACTGCAGTTAATGTCAACCTCCCCTAAAATGGGAGTGGTTTTGGAAGGATAGAGGACATATTACTCATAGTTGGGAAGGAGGGAAGAGTTGGGGCTGATATTTCAATTTATTTGATGACAAATATGGCTTTTTTGTTCGTTGTTTTTTAAGATTCTTTTCCTTTATGTGTCCTTCATGTGTAGGGAGAGACCAGCGGTGATTCCAGTTGATGTACGTGGCATTGATGATACCTCTAACTTTGACGATTTTCCAGAGATTGACTTGAAACTTCGTAAGTTACTTTTTTTTTTTATATACATACCTGTAATTACTTTGTATTTAATCCTCAAGTCCGAGGTTTCATTTTTTTTTTCTGCCTCTTTTCTTTCTTTCTGACATTTTCCCATATTTCTGCCATGTTATCCCTCCCGAAGACAGACAGATACAGAATACTTTGAGAACGATTTTCTCACTAGTTTAGGTTTTATTTAGTACATGCCTCCACATCAAGCAAGAGAATCCTATAAAAGCACTTTAAAGTTTGTTTTGCAGGGACTTTTTCCAATGTGAATCCACATAAATATTTGAACTTTAACCTTCCACAGTAACTGTTAAAATGGATGTTTGTTTTTTGTTTTGTTTTGAAAAGGAAAATAGTTTTGGTCATATTATTTGGATAAAAGACAAAGAGTACTTACATTAATTTATAGAAATAAAGCTAGACCACTGTAAATAGATCATACAAATTTTAAGGAATTATAGTAGATCAATACAAAATTAACTTGCAATGAAATAATCAAGCTAAAGCACTGTATTACTGGTTTTTTCAAATGTAAAGGCCATTGTGTACAAAGATTTTTCTTATATTAAGTTATCTTAATCTTTATCTTAAGCGCGTTGACAAGAATACTCAGCTGTCTTAGTTTGTCAGCTATTATGAAGACTAAGACTAATCTAACAAGATGTGTGAATTTCGTGAACAAACTTTAAGAAAATCAGTTAGATCTTCCCATCTCTTAATTTTTAATTTATTGGTTTGTGCCTCTATGATGCCTCACAGCTTCTTTATGAGAGCTTGACCATTTTTTTTTCTCTTATTATGTAATTTACTGTTGATTTTTTTTTTTTTTCATTTTGTTTCTCATATGCAGCAGCCGCCCAGTCTAGTGAAGAGGAACTGCGAGATCCCAAATTCAAAGACTGGGTGTTCATCAACTACACTTTCAAGCGTTTTGAAGGACTCACTCAGAGAGGCACCAGACCCTCGTTGCACAAGAGTTGAGAATTTTAGAGCTTAACTGGTATTTTTGTCTTTCCATTAATGCCACTCTCATTGGGGCATTTTAGATCTTATGTCGTGTAGGCTGTACATTTTAACAGACATGTTACAGCCTTGGCCTTGGGACAAGGCACAAAGAAAAAAAGGTTTTTATTCCGTGTGAAGTGGAAATGAGCATTTGCCTGATTTTCAGTTGACATGTCGTCTCTGTGTGTCCATGCATCTCCGTGCATTAGCTTTGTGTACAAGCTGAAAAAGTTGAGGACGAGGACTTGTCGTCTGTATGTAGCCAATAGTATGAATGTAAATATATTATAGATTGTGTTGCCATCCATGTACAAAGATTTGTTTGGGTTTTTTTTTTTTTTTCTTTCATTTTACCCTGCCATTTTCATTCATTGCATTGTGCATACCAGTGTTTTCCGTTTCATCTTTATATATCATCACTGATCATTGTCATTTTTTTTTTTTCATTTAGTAAACACTCCATGGTTGTTGGTAGACACAGGAGATAGTCTTCTCTTCATCATAACTTTGTTTTGTCTGGCATTATACTTTATTTTACACTCATTGATACATTAGTCATATACATTTATGTATTATTCCTATGTGTAAGAGAAGCTTAGCTACATCTCTCAGACGTACAAATATACTGGGTACTGGGGTTTTTGGGGTTGTTTTTTTCTTTTCTTTCGATTTCTGTTGATGGCCTAGGGTTTGACATTTCTCTTGTGCATTTAGTTTCTTTCGCATCACTCCCAGTCCCATACACTCACATGAATGTATGTCCCATAGACACACAGACACACACACACACTGACACATATTCAGGTCCTCAAATTACTGGAAAGACCACAGATTTGAAAGGCCACTAGTTTTCTTCTCTTCTTACCTTGATAAAATACCTTTTAGTCAAGGTAGCGGCCTGTAGTCTATAAACATTTAATTCAAATTCGGCATATTGTATCTATCCATGTCCCTTTTACTTTAACTCATCTTGTATGCATGTTTCTTTTTCTCTACCTTGTACTGTATCCATGTTTCTTTAGTTGCGTTTGATTTATTCATGGGGTCCCTTTGATTCCAACAGCCTTTATATGAATGTTTCCAGCTACTGTCTTTCACACTTGTGACAGGGGTCAGACAGCAACTTTTGCATTGATTGGATATGTATCTCGTGCTACGTCTGCTAAGCAAAGGGCCATTGGTGGCTCAAAAAGTATTTGCATGTAAAAGTCTTGCACAAATATATATATCAACATGTTTAATAGTGAAAAAAAAAATATGTTTTTTAATTGAAATACTCTGAACAAATGTGAAGGTTTATTAGGCATAAGCACAGAGGATCAAGATTGTAAAAATATCTAATATGAATGAAGCAAGTGAGGTCTCTTTCATAACCAGTACTAAGATCCAAATGTGTCACGGTTTGGTCCGTTTGATGTCAATGGAAAATTGAATACCGGTACCCTAAATATCAAACAAATGAAATATGTAAATGACTTTTTTAGAAATACAGTGGTACATATTCTGTAATAAGAAAGAAGAGGAAAGATTATTCAAGAAGGCAACAGGCAATAAATGTGAAACGTGTTTAACTCTTATTGTTGTTGTTTAAAGGACAACTATGGAGAAAGTATGATTCAGGAATTGATTTTGTAACATTCAAACAAATCAAGATGCTCTGTGATTGATCTACATTGAATTTATTGACCTATTCAAAATTTCACTTGTATCATGTCTAAAATTTGAGTGGATCGAACCCATAGTTGATTTTTGATAAATCCTCATGAAATCTGTTACGTTTTTCTCCCCCCAATTGCTACCATGAGAAATGTGGACTCCCCCCAGTGTCTCAAGAACTAACAAGACTTCTCATGAGACATCTTAACATTAAATTATCAAACCCTCTGAAAACGGTTATTGCTTCTGCCTATTAATTTTGGGCAGGGCTTTGTCTTTTTTTCTGTTTCACTCTTCATTGAACTTCAATTTTGTGTTCATGTAGGTTTGTTGGTTGTTTTTTGTTTGTTTGTTTTTTTTGTGTGTTTTTTTTTTGTTGTTTTTTTTTCTTCTTATACACATCTATTATTGCCAACACCAATGGTGCCGTTTCAAGTTCTTTTCTTCTGTGTTTTTCCCCCAACTTGTTGGTTTTTCCTACAATAAGACCTTTTCATGTCCACAAGTTTACGACATATTGTTGCATTTTTTTATTCTTCTGTGCAGGGGGTATAGTTTTGGGGTTTTTTTTTCCTTCATTACATTCATAGCGTAAGACTTTTGTTCATGTTTCCCTAGCACGTATTTTAGAGGTTTTTTTGGTGTTTTGAAAAAAGGGAACCAGTTTTATTCCATTTTTGTGATGATTTTTACATACATGACGGACTGATCCCTATTGATTTTATTATTTTGTTTCATTCCAGTGCAAGGCGTAATTTGGATAGAATGACATAGTCATAGCATTAAAGCACTTAATGTGTTACTTGAACAAATATATGGGATTTTCTTCTTTTTTAAACCTGAATGGATCTTGATTATTAGCATCCAAAAATTGTTTAACATATCATTGTCAGGAATCATGCCTGGTTCAGGAAGTCTTGAAATTTCTCTTTTTTCGATAATTAGGAGTACACTCGTGAAACAAACAGCTGCTTTTATTTCTTTTTGTTTACCTTCAAGTTATGAATGCTTTTCATTGATAGGTAGAAGTGCAACAAGAGATGTTTGTTATATTCCATCTGGACTTGATTCTCAGGGCCCTACAATATTTCTACCACAAATTCTATCTTGTGCCTCATGAATGAGAAAGCAGTGAGGAAAAACTTATTTTCTCCACTGGAAAAATGCAAACTTTGTTTGAAATGGATAAAATATATTTCCCCCTTAAATTTTTCCGATGTCTCTCTTCTCACTTTTTTTTTTTTTTTTTTTTTTTGGCCTCCTACATATTTCTTCCCTTCACTTAAGGATGAATTTGTCAGTGTGCTTTTGAATTAGTATGAAAAGATTTTTTGCTGGACAGTGTGAATCTAAATGAATAAAGTCAGTATGATAGTAATGCATATTCTTTGGGAGTCTGAAAGTCCCCCTCATGTTGCATTCCAATTTTAACAGTTTGGTGATTTTCTCATATTTACAGTGTATATACATTGCGGGATGAAGTAAAATGTTTAGTCATTTCATCAGATTTATTTTAGTTTCAGTGTGGTTTGACTTATTTAAATCATTTTTAAAAAGAGTTCTCATTTTCACTTTTATTCTGAACATTATTCTCCACTTCTTTCAGAGGTTCTGTTCCAATCTCACCTTATATGGAAGATTCCCCTTCCTTTCCCCTCACATACACGTTTCCCCTCACACACACGCAGAGTTATTATTAGATTCTTCTCTTCATACACAGATTATGTTCATTTTCATGTTTTCTGACCATGCAGATCATATGCAAGTCTTATCTTGTCCATGTCCAATTCTATGGTACAGTTCTTTCTTATAAAATTCATACTTTCAATTTGTGTCTATTGCTTGTACCAATTGTTAAGGTATATAACATACCCAATGATGAAAACGTAAAAATCTGCATTTATATTATATTTTTGACATCTTTTCTTTTTTCAAATGTATTTCTGATAATCCCCGTTACATGATTTGGTCCGACAAATGGGCCTCCTTGTCTCTTGAGGATCAAATGATTGTAACTCAACATTACCATTCTGAAAATTGTTACAGATTATATGAGTTAAAATCTTACTCTTAGGCTTTATGTTAAAGCATTGTCATCAATGCCTTTGTGATATTTGACATTTGCTGGTATGCTGTATTGAAATATTTTGCCTAGAATATATATGATTTCCTCTTCTCAGCCAAATTGCATGTTGTAACTCATTACAATTGATGTCTGTTGTCATGCTTTTGTGTGGAGCGATGCGAGTTCCTGTTGCAATAACTCAAAGAGAGAAGAAAAGGATTTGTGTCTTATGAGGAATGGATTTTGAAATATTCAGAGCTGGACTCCACTCAGAGTTTTAAGTCTTACAACATCTTTTTCCTATCTTTGTCAATACATACAGTATGGGCCGGTTTTTCACAGTCTATCTTAAAGCGTTGAAAATTCCCTTGCTTTCATTTGGTATCTATCTTAAGAAACATTAATTCACAGAATTTGAAAATTGTATGGAACAAAACAAATCAAACTATATTTGACAATCTTAATTCCTTTTTTTTTTTTTTCCAGTACTCATGGTAAAAAATATTTTCTTCTGTTAAATGTATTGGAATGTCAGAAGGTCCGAATTAACCGTGAACTCTGGGCATTATGAGACAGTGGTGAAAGGAGATGGAGGAAATTTTAATGAAGCTCCTCGGATCACCACAACAGGATTTCCTATTTCTGAACTTTGTGATGTTTGTTGATTGCCACGCTTTGATATATACGCTGCCACCCGTTGTATTAGCTATCTCTGTGATTGGTCTGTTCCACAACGCATGTGACTCGTGACATGGTTTTTTACATTCCACCAATGATTCTCTCTCCTTTTATCATGCTATGTTCTGTGAACAAGTGCTTGGCATATTATTACGGTACTCAATACACAGATAGGAAAATTACTGATTGATGTTGAAATTACAAAAGGGCCGACGGGAAAGGCTTTGGAACATAACTAAAGTCAGTTAAACTCCAAATTGAGACTTAAATGTAAAAGCTTATTTAATTTCAATTTTAAATACAAGATGATGTTTTGTATTATATATATATATATTTAATAATAATCCCCTGCCTCTTTTATTCCAAGAAAGCTGAAATTGTGTACATGTTGAACAAATGAAATCAATTACTTTTCATATTCTTGTCTTTAAAGCCTTTCCATGATGCATTGCTTTTGTGACATCGGATTGTAATGCGGATTACTGACCTACTTCCATGGTCTAAAACAGACAGATTTGATATATTTATGTCAAATAGATCCATCTCTACCATTTTTCAGAGATTTTTTCACTTAGGCTATTTTTTTCTTCACATATATCCCATTAGCCGGATAACTGATACATGAATAGCACTTAATCAACTTGCATCCTATTATTTTTTTGAGATTTCCTTAAAATCAAGGATAAAGTATCAGAATTCAATGAAATAACATTTTGAATTACATGTCCTCACAACAGTTTTGGCTTTGGGTTTGTTTTGGGTTTGTTTTATTTTTTTGTTCTCCCTTAAAAAAAAAACAACAACATGTTTTGACTATTATCTGACTTTAAGTTATATCAAACAATGTTTAACCCTACCAGACCTGATTCCCTGAGGCTATTTCTCCCCCTGCCTGGCCTCCTGAGCAAAAGTAATGAAAAACCTATATGGGTTAGAAAAATGTTAAGTTTTATCCAAACTAATGATTAGAATTGGGATGAAACTTTGATAGACTGTAGAAAATAGGCCTACCTTTCTTTTAACACAAGAATCCAACTCGGCATATAGCGCTCTCGGAAAGAACCGAAATTCGGTTACTCGGTCTGGTGGGTTTAATTACAATAGCTAACCTCAGGTAACAAAAACAAGTTTTGAAAGAAAAAGATAAATGTCAACTGGTAGACCATATGGAAATATCTTAAAAACCATACTTCCTAGGCCCCTGATAGCCAAAGGCTAGACTATTAAATGAAATTAAGAATAAATAAAGAAAGCAACATGATATACATTTCTATATATATTCCTTTTTCTTTTCTTTTCTTTTTTTTTTCTTTTTTTTTTCACAATTATGTCATTCAATAATACTATGTTGGAAAACTGTATTCATCATCCCATATTTAACAAAATTCCCCCTTTTTGAAGTGCCGTAGCTCATTTTCACAATTGGCTTAAATCAAGTCTACCTCTTTTGTTCATCACTTGGTTTCAGTCTGTCTCGATTCTTTCAATGGTTTGCTTTTGGGCTGTTGCTTTATTGTTGCTGTTGTTTTTTGGTATGTTTGTTGTTTTGGGGGGTTTTTGTTGGGGTTTTTTATTGGTTGGGTAAAGTAGTGCTTTCAAGCCTTTCAGCTCATTTGGGTAGAGCTTATCCCTGTTTCCAAAGCTTGAAGCGGACAGTTTCAGATTAGATATTGTATCACTTTCTGAATAGTATTCTAGTCTATTGCAAAATACTTTCCAAGCCAAAGCTTTACCCATTTTCTCCTGGGTGCAATGAAGCAACAGGGGTAAATTTTCTTGCTTAAGGAAAAAAAAACGCATTTGTCACACAGTGGTTTCGAACCCGTGACTTCTCGGTCGGTAGCCCAATGAATGCTCTACCGCTTTACCACATCATGCCCCCCTCTTGTTTGGGTGCTTGGTTTTAATTTTGTTTTGTATTTGTTTTTGTGCTGTTTGTTTTTTTGTATGGTTTTGTTGCTCCTTTTATATTGGGGAGTGGAGGGGGGGGGGTATTGTTTTATTACTGTTGTTGTGAGGAGGATGTCTTGTTTTAGCTTTCTTTTCCCCTTATATTATGTTATTGTTCAAGCTAAGGGTGGAAAGCCTCAAAATAACATTGTTTTTCACCACTGCACATGGTGAGGGTTATGTTCCCCCAAAGCAAAGCAATCAGTTACCTTATTGGCGTTGTGACTTTGTTTTTTCTGTTAGCACTATGCATAATGAAAGAGAGAATTTCAATTTGACAATATATCACCCACCACATACCAACTCCTTTTTTCTTTTTCTGTTGTTTTTTTTTCCTTTTCTTTGATGACTCAAGCTTAGATTAACTGGCTTGAATGGTTGTACCTTCTTTTTTTTCACTCAAAAAGAAAGAAGAAAGCTACTGTGTCATGATAATATTTATTTTTATTTGTACAATTAGCAGAAATTATTATTTTAAAATGATTCAGATATGAATAATTTTTCTATTATGACTTATTGCTCCTATGATTTATTCTGAAACTGCATTTTGAATTATTTAAGTGAAAATGATTTAGTACATGTAGTTAGTTTGTAATTTCCATGTTATGTTCAACATTGAGAAAAGTTTTGATCTTATCTATGAAGTCATTGCATGGGTTAAAAGGGGGAATGAAGATGATGGTTTATGGAAATTATCAATAATATTTTTTGTTTATGGTTTACCTCGTGATTTGATTTTTCATTTTAGCATTGAAAAATTGCATATCATTAAATTATTTCATTCATCAGACAAGACATCATTGAATTAATGTGTTGTGTGAATGTGTGTCTTTTTTTGTGGTCAATAAATGTGCACATGTTTTTCATTCATTTTATTTTCAAGTGATTGTGTTATGTTAATTGATGTGGAGGACAAAAAATAATGCATAATATCTTTATTTACAATATCACGCAATGTGATACCAAGGGTCACATTCAGATTGTGGAATAAACTCTCATCAATGTTAAAAAAAAAAAAACAGCAAAGATTCTGAAGAGATGACATGAAGTCAGAAACTTGAATGTACAACATTCAGACGCATTGACAAGAATACTCAGCTTAGTGAGTTCATCAGCTATTTTAACAAAGAGGAAGAAGAAAAGTTAAAAGAAAAAGAGGAGGAGAAGAAGAGGAAGAGGGAGAGAAGAAGACGAAGAAAGAATGAGGCTAAGAAAGTAAGGAGACAAGTTTGAGCATTTGATTGGGAAAGTAGGATCTTAGAAGATTCTTGCTACCTGTCCAAATCTAAGGCAAGGGGAATAACTCAAAACTTTGCCTGCTCTAAGGAAGAGGGTTAGACATGACAATGTTTTTTAAAACTTTGATTTGTGGTTTGTTTGTTTTAGTGTTTTTAGTTTTTGTTTTTTTGTTTTTGTTGTTGTTGGGATTGTTGTTGTTTTTGTTTTGTTTTGTTTTTTGTGGGGATGTTCTAATTATTTTTTTTATTTTCTTTTTATTGATTTTAGTTTGTTTTACAAATTTTAATGTACCTTGTTGGGTTTATTTTTGTTTTGTTGTTTTGTTTGGTTTGGTTTTTGTTATGTTGTTGTTTTGGGTTTGTTTTTTGGTTTTGTTTTGTTTTTTGTTTTGTTTTTGGTTTTTTGTTGTTTTGGTTTTTGTTTGGGAGGGGGGGGGGGTGTTTTGGGGTTTGTTTTTTCTTTTGTTCTGTTGTGGTTGTTCACATTGTCTTTACGGTAAAGAGCTTTGGGGGGGGTTGGTTTGTTTGTGTGTGTGTGAGTGGGAGCTTTAAACAATTCCAATGACCATGACTTGGTCGTTCCTCGAAATGCTTGGTTGATTATTAAAAACAATATCGATGATTATAAAATGCAATCCCCCAATCCCAACAAAATACTGTTATGGCCAATCTTGGAGTACGCAAGTGCTGTGTGTAATCCATACTTTAAAAAGCATGACACGTACCGGTACCGTACTTAAAAGGTGTCCAAAGAAGAGCAGCAAGGATTGCCACAAACTGCCGTGCTAGAACACCAGACTGCATGACACAAGCAGTAGATGTCCTCTGCCGGAGACCCCTAGAAGTAGAAGTTGGAAGAAGAGCGACGAAATCAGGCTCAGCTAGTTCATATATTATACTGTCGACTCCACTTAACTCGACGTCTCTTAACTTGGTTTTCAGATAATTTAATCTTTTTCTTTGGAAGAGACCCCCACTGTTGTACAATATCTGTCAACAATTAACTTGAATTACGGATATCTTGATTTTTTTTTTCTCTGTCCCCACCAGCATCGAGTCAAGTGGATTCGACTAATAAAATGACCATACAACAAAGCAATCGAAACACCACACTATTTCCAGTCTAGTCGATATGTTACAGGGAACTATAGCAACCCCAAATACATGTACATGTATATGTATAGTATACCTCGGATTTAACGGCACAAACGGGACTTTCTTTTTAGTGCCGTTACATCAAAGTGCCGTTACAACCGAGCACATTGAAAAACACGACATTGTTAAGAATTGCGCTTCCTTGCACCTTTGGAAATGGAAAAGAGAAAAGGAAATGGAGGGAGGAGGAGAAGGGAAGTGCTGGTAAGCTTATACGGACCAGCGCATATATCAGTGTCATTACTGCGCACAAGACACTTTTGAAGGATTAGAAAGACATGTTAGTTGGCTTCTGAGCGTAGTACATGTACTGGCAATTTTTAATTGGTCAATACTTGTATTGTTAATAGCCCCGCCTACCTGTAGTGTCGTTATAACAGAAATAAAGGCCATCGGAGCCGTTGTATCTGTCATTTTCTTACTGTCGTTTAATAGAGGGGAAAATGGGGCTTGGGGAAAGTGCCGTTATACCAGGGGCGCCGTCATTGTCCTAGCCGTTACATACAATGTACGTTTATATGGACTGGACTGTACATCATTCTACACAGTTTTTCCCTCAAGCAATTCATGATTGGAATCCGCTATCAAGTCATTTAATCCACTGCGACTCAATTTTCTACTTGACTATTAAATTACCGCCTGCATCGATGGGAGGGGGGGGGGGGTATAGGTATGGTTTGATTTTTTTTTCACTTTAAAATTCTGCGACGCACAAATACCAAATAATTTGAATTTATCTTAAGTTCTTTAATTATGACTTTCTTATGCTTTACTCAAAAGTTGAAGCCATTTGAACTTTTTTGCAAGACTTCTGTGGCACAGTATATAATATTTACAATAAAATTTATAACCCAACGCATCGATTACTCTATCTGAACCATTCGATTCTTTGAGTCATTGAGTAAACTTACAATGAACTGTAGTGAAACATTGAGCTCGATGGATATAAATTTGAAAGACCTACGATTGGTTCAGAGCCTTTATGGGCAACAAACGGCATTACGATATACATTGTATTTACAATAAATAGTAAAATGGACTAATGATACATTGGAACTTTTTAACATCAAGAAAGGAGTACATTTTCCAAGAAATGAAAAGAAAAAGAAAAGAAAAAACTGATTTTACTGCAACATCAGAGAGGGGATGGTGGGGTTGCTGTGGAGGAGGGGAGGCATATGTGCCTCAGGGGGGATGGATCAGTTTGGTGGAGACCGACCTTGAGTCCATATTTGGTGGCCATCCCCCATTCATGTGCATTATTTTACGAACGGGGTCACTTGCTACCTAGAAGGACCCAATACTTTTGTACACAGAGGGCGATAGAACATCCTGGGGGTGGGAGGGGGGGGTATCGCAGTGCAAATATTTGGGGCATGATGGTCATCTTTATATTGCTTTTGAGAGATGATTGTATTTTCCCCGTAAATCATCTCTCCTTTTTGCTACATTTTATTATTATTATAGCACATCTGTGTTACTACATATTCCAAATGCTGCTTTTCCTCTTTGATACCCATTTTCCCCCTCTCTCACCACCCTGAGATGACCCAAGTGACTTGCAGGGTGTAAGGCAATCAATCAATTAATTCATGTATACATCAAGCTCCAACATGTCAAACAATGAAAAAGACACAAAGGAAATGCATGTCCAATAACGAATAGTATCAGAATTACACAACATGTTTTATGCAGCTCACAATTCAAATATAGAAACGTGTTTTCGAAAGCTGTCAAAAGAGCAAGGTCCCTGACAAAAAAAAAAAAAAAGAAAGAAAAGAAAAGAAAAAAAAAGAAAAGAATAGAAAAATATATATATAAAATTTAAAAAAATGACAAATGATGACATTTTACGGTTACATCTGGCGAAAGAAAAGCCATGAAATTTTAGTACGGTAGTAGGTGGCATGATAGAACGAAGTCGAGCTGAATGACAACAAAGACTGGCAATATTATATTAAAACAGATCCAAGACAAGCTTTCAGTATCAGCAACTTAAAGACGTCCATAACGTAAAGGCAGACACCAGAGACCATTGAAGACTAATGGGCGGCAACGGGCTTACACACATTTTACAAGAAAGACACTTATTAAGCCTTGTTTTCATGTTATAAGTGGTGCATAGTGCGCAATGCGTTTTGCGTAATTCGTAGTGCGCATTGGTCGTTTCCATGTACGTGTTTTCATGTACGTGTATATTAATGTTCACGCTGCGTCACTTTGTTCTTTTTGCTCTCAAATCACAGTTTGATTATGGTTCATTGCTTCCCCAAAACGAGGAAACAAGAAAATGACGATAAAGAACTTGCAATTGTTCCTTATTACTAATATTACTGAGATTAAAGAAAAGACAACACAGATGGCGGGTACATGAAATATTGCAACAAATGAAAAGGCGTGTCATTGTGTGAATCCGTTTAAGGCTACGTCTACCGGAATTTCGCGTATTCGAGTCGCAAATTCACACTTGAAGACCTTGTTTCGCACGAGTGAGCGAAACTTTTTTCTTCGGCATGGAAATTCTTCGTGAAGTGGGCGGAAATTTCGCGTGGTCGAGTCGGAAATGCGCACGCGAAGATCTTGTTTCCTACGAGGGAGCGACTTATCTTCGGCATGCAAATTCTTCCTGAAGTAGGCGGGTCACCTTCTACCAGGTACAGTACTTGGGCAAATTGCCCCATTGTTAGTCGTATGTTTTTCTCGAATAGATCTCCATCAAGGCCAAACGGTTTAAAACAAGGTTGTTGTAATTGTAATCACCATGCTGCCGTCTTCACTGTAAAACACTATAAGGACAAAATCGATGCTTTCCATTTGCACCACATTTCTGTTTTCGTACGAACAGGGTTTTTTAAGGAATTAAGAAGAATTTACCTGTATTTGGTCCTGATCTAAGAAGTTTGCCCCACATACAGGCGGCCAGAGTGCTAACAGTAAAATTATATCGTTTTAACGCTGAGAGTTTGCTTTGACTGACGCGATGTGATGATTTCAATCAGAAATGGTGGATATAATGACTTTCGGGTTTAAGGAAGGAGGGCTCTTTTTCATTGCACCCTAATTTCGTTCTGCTTAAGACTAAATTTCCAAGCAAAGTGCAGCATTGAAAATGAATATGTTAAATACAGCACAACATTGAATCAAAATACATTTACTTGGTAGTTACTATCTAGCATATATTGATAATAACGCCGTCTTTAAAGTTCAATTGAGTTGATCAACTATTTTGTAGACTCGATGTCTTCAGTGGACCATTTCCTAGATTCTCAGATTTCATATTGTACAGAAAAATAGACAGACAGGAGGATAGCCTATACTAAACGCAAAAAAAGTACACCACTTTTTGCCTTGTGCTTGAGATGACAACACGCACAACCCATCACCACTCTCTACTTTTTTTTTAATGTGAAAGTCCTGGCTTCATCTTGCGATGACTCATCCCCTCCATATTATATCTGAGACTCAGACTCTTACTTGACTCATATTATCTAGTTTCTAGTTATTACAAGCTGAAACATAATACATGTACTTTATTATGTAAATTATGGAAACAGTGCGGAGGCCTTTCTTTTAAAAAATAAGTAAATCAATGAAATTTGTAACGAGAAATAGAGTTATCAGCGCTCTATGAGCGACAAATATTACATATTGTTATTAACATGTTTAATCCCACAATGTTTATTCATTGTCCTCCCCAAGAATTACGTCAACACATTTTTAGGTCAACGCCTTCAGCCCACCCAGCTGACCAATTTATGAGTAGGAGTCGAGTAGGAAGACAAAGAAATATAGAGAAAAATGCCATCACGGCTATATTTAGAACATTCATGTAATGCCTATTTTTAGGTATATCTTGATGAGGATTTGTTTAGGAATATATTCTTAGAAGCATTAACTTCATTAGATAAAGGGACACATTTTGATGTTTATTTCCTAATCAATTATTTTTCGTCACATAAAAAATACCATAAATCGGAAACAAAGAGGATTGTCATAGATATGACCTACATTACGTCGTCTAATGCTATGCACAATTTCCCATGATTCTCTCCATTGCTACGGCATTGTGGGAAAGAAACGCCAATATACCGACTACAAATACGTTTGACATCGAGTACAAGTATTTGATTTTTCATCAAGTGTCCCCGCACCTCGGTTGTTTTTTTTTCAAGTTGGTAAAATCTATGTGCTGAAATAAACATTTACCATCCCTGCACCCTCACAAAAAAGTCTTCTAAAATAGCCTCTGTCGAGAGGACTATTGGAGTAAGGCATGGTCCTCAACAGATATTGTGGATAAAGAGAATTATGAGGTCAATGAATTAATTCACTAGGAGACTGAATTTGAATCCGGTGCCACCTGAAAGCAAACAACATTCTTTCTCTGACCATTCGCTCATTTTCGAAAATTCTTCCAGATTCAATTTAGCCTGCTTAAAAAAGCGAGTCGAGGGATAAGAAAAAAAGGAAAAAGGTCAGTGTAGATGCGATGTTGCCGTTGATGCATAACTGACTTTTTTGATGGAAAGAGTAATTCTGCTTTAACGCTTAATTGAGAGACAGGTGGGAGTGAACTAGAGAGAGAGAGAGAGAGAGAGAGAGAGAGAGAGAGAGAGAGAGAGAGAGAGAGAGCGAGAGAGAGAGAGAGAGAG
>JBCHJU010179710.1:0-10005 GCA_039654505.1 Plocamopherus imperialis | reverse complement strand
TCTCTCTCTCTTTCTCTCTCTCTCTCTTTTTTTTTTTTTTTTTTTATTCTTCATTCCCTATATGATCATCTTTGCAAAAAGTTGCGTTTTCACAGCCATTCCTTTTCTCAACATTCCTATGGTTACATTGCCTTCCTGTTATTTTGTCATCAGGCGTCATGCTTCATTTAACACTGGCATTGACGTCATGGCTTCTTTTCTTTGGATTGATTGTATGATGAATTTCTGGCTTTAACTACCTGAAATCATAGGTTGATGTGTTTGTTAAGTCTCTAGTATGTGTATGTTAAGAAATAGTCCCTGTGTTTTTGTTGTTAATAGTAATGGTTATTTTGTCTATGTGTATTTGAGAGGAGAGATTGTAATATTGTTGTTTTTTCAACCCTGATGTTTTGCTCTTTAAACTTAAAGTGAATATCTGAAAATTGCTTGGATGGCACCATACGTCAGACTTTGAAAATTATATTTATTGCTTCATTGAAAACATTGGGGTTTTTTCACAAGAGTTTGTTTCATGTCAAAATGTCACCACATGAGATTTCATTATTTACTTGTACTTTTTTAAACGATCAGTACCAATGTCATTATCATTTTGCATATTTTGTGAATTTTTTTTTTAATTGAGTGAAATGATTTTCCTTTGCCAGCTTAGTGTGTGTGTGTGTTTTTTTGTGTGTGTTTTCTTTTTTTTCTTTTCTTATTCCTTATGTTTTCAGCTTTCCTTTTCCTTGGAGCATACATTTTGTGAAAACTTACCAATCTGTATCAAAAGAAAAACACTTTTTGCATGTATTAATTTTGTCATCGTGTTATTTAAATGCATTTATCTCAATATGATCTCATTTGATGAAGTGCAATTGCGCATGTACCATAGTCTCACCAAGTCGTCATTTATTTGTATTTTGTATTTGTGCTTAAACATTTCTACCAAATATTTTATTCTCTGTACAATTTTTTTTTTTCACATGTGGGTTTGAGTCATTTTCTGTATAGGAAAAAAAGAAATGGTACAGCACATGAAGTTGAAGGTGTCATAATACCAGATATACTGTATATTGTATTTAATATGAAATACCATTTATTATATATGTCTGGAGGCACAAGCTAATCTGTCACAATTTTCAATTTTTCAAATTTGGATGTATAAAAATCTTAGTACAGGTATTTTGCTTCTTATTTCATGCGGTTATTTTGTCTGCAGGCTGAGTTGTAAAATTTTTAAGTTTTTAGGGGAAAGAATGTATAATTTGAGGAAATCGCATTTTAAGTCAGAAGAACATATAAAACACTTATAGATGCGTCCACAAAATTATACGTTGATTTCTCAGAAAATAAAAAAAAGAGAGCTTTTCCAGGTTAATGGCAAACAATTGAGAAAAGGAATCAGCCAGAATCAAAAATTCATAATCCTGTCTGTGATTTCCGACTGATTTGTTTTTGTGCCGACACACATATATGATAATTATATCTGATTTTCTTGCTCGAAGTGGTTGGCTGACATTGTTTGTGATTTAAAAAGCCAAATGAGAAGACAATCAATCGACAAGGGTTGCATGTGAGGTGAGACTCCGAAGGTTGGACTGTCATTTTGAAACAATCATATATTTGATGATATGTTGATAATACAGATACTCATAAAGTAAATAAGGATGTGGCCGTACAGCCTTAATGATACTCAATAAGAAGAATGTGCTTGATTGCAAGGTTTTAGTGTCGTGTCAATCATAGTCAATGACACTAACTTTGGTCACAATTTCCAGGTGTAAATACCAGAGGGCTGGTCATTATGCCTGGAGGAGAAAGTTAGCCTGCTTTACATTTACATATGTATCCTTATGAAATGAGTATTTGGCTCTTTTTGGCTGAGGAGGATCTTTTCTAAATGGTCACTTGAGGTGCTATGTGAGCAACTCTATGTGTACTGTGCATGGAGGAAAATGATGCAGAGTCAATAAGCCTGCAATCATGTTCTTGAACATTGATGCAGACTTCAAATCCATCTCGAAATACTCAACCTGTCGCATGTTTACCCCTCACACTTTTAAAAAAGTGAATTGGAAGTTGGGATAGGGTCAAAAGTTCCAATAAAGTTTTTGTACAAATTAAGGACATTTCAGGGTCTTTCCCTTATAAAAGCTGTGCTGTGTGTAAAAAGATTTCTTGTTTTAAGACATTCTGCATGTGTTTTTTTTTTGTTTTTAGTTTAAATAGCAGTCTTATCCCACCTATAAGAGCTTCTCATTTGTAAAATTGCGGTGCCTGTCAAAAATACATCAGGTGCAAAACGTACGAGTACCATAGATCACCAGATGAGATTGGCGATATCAACAGGTCCATTGAATTGTCATTGGGGTTCTCCATGAACGCAGGCCGTCCACAGCTGGACAGGTTGGAAATGCAAGCGGATTGGTCTGATTCTTAGCAGTACCGTACTGCAGTTTGTCAAGAAGACCTCGTGTCGGAACAGACTTTCCTTTTTAAGATGTGACCTTGTATAAATTGTAACTTTCCCCTCCATCTGATGGTTCTGTTGTTAATTTTTTTTTTTTTAACTCCTGTCGTTATTGTGATTTTCTTTTATGGTCTGTTGCATTGTTCCCTTTTTGATTCCCAAGTTCTTCAAATTGTTTGTAGGCCCCTATGTTAGTCCCATCTGCTGACTTCTTAATTTCTATATATACATGTATATATATGAATGTACATGTACTTTTTTTAAACTGTCCCTTACTTTTATTTGTTTTGTCTTGTCAAAAATGCATTTTGTTTGTACAGAAATTGATAATGCTTTACTGGGTTTTTACAGTTGTTTAATCTTGCACGCCTAAATCACATTTTTTAAATGATTCTTCTCAATTGTATTTTTTTTAAATCCATCACTTTCTCATCAGTTTGTCTCATTCACCTTATATTGTTGCTTTTGGCTTTTAGCTTTTATTTTTGATGCCTCGTAGAAGGATGTAGGCAACAGTCCATTTCCTGTCATGAAGATACCTCTGCTTCCCCCTTTTCCTGGACTGGAGATAAAGTCTTCACATAAAGTGGACAGAAAACAGACTTGAAAATGGTGATAAATCAGCTCTGTATTCTCTATCCCTCCTTTGTAAAATGCTTTAAAAGATCATGTACGTTAATGACTTGTATTTTTGTCTGTTGCTTTTACTTTTATGGGGCTGTTTAAAGCAGTATAATATGACACGTCTTGTTTTTGCAATTGCTTATGGCATTAAGAGTGGATTCTTCAACAAGCGCTTATGGAATCCATCTGAAATAAATGTATCATTAACTTGTGAATCAGTTTTAATCATACACATACATACAGGCCTACAAAGGAAACAAAACAAAAAAAACCACTAAACTGCATAACTATACGTAATTTATATATTTGTATTATTATAATTGAACATCTTGTGAACCCATCTATTATTTAGATTTGCTAAGGAATGGAAATTGTGAGATGTTCCTTTTCTATTGGATAAAATTTATTTTGCATTGATGAAGATGAAAATTGATAGTGTGTTTTACTTAAACTCCAGATTCTGTTTGTGATACTTATTGAATAGATGAACCACATTGGATTTTCACAAGTTGAAATTTGGAATCTAGATTACTATGATATGACTTGTCAATATTTGATCATTTTAATTAGGCATGTTGACTTTTTTTTTTATTCATAAGTACAATGTATTGATTTGTTATCATAATTTATCTTTCACTTAATTGATCATAGGCTAGTACTTTTTCACTACAATAATGTGTTTTTTAATTGTGGTCGAGAATTTGTCTCTTAAATTTAATTGAGTGATGGTAAAAAGCAATATCTTAGACATTTCATGACAATTCTCCTTTTTACTCGTTTCAGAGGAGGAATGCTTAGCGAAGCATCCTCCTTTTCAACCCAGCCAGCCCCCTCATTCCCCCTTTTTTTTTTTTAGTGTATGCTGTAAAGGGGCCCAGATGCCTAATTTTGTTCACAGCTGTAATTTTCAAGTTTCCAGAAGGGTACATTGCATGTTTTGATGTTTTGCATGTCAGTGTTTGATGGTAATTTTTAAACATTTGAATATTAGAGACACACATTTGGCATAAAGTCACTTTCCGGTTTTGATTTGGAAAGAAATGTGTTATAGTCACACACAAGGAAGCATTGCAATTTCAAAACACAACGTTTTTTGTGTTGCTGTTGGGTTTTTTTTAACATATCCACTATTATATCATCAGTCATATAAATTGCCAATTGAAACCAATTTTGCCGAGCCACTGTTCATATTTCACACACAGAGAAACTCGTATAATGCCATGATTTAATCCATTTGACATACTTTTTCTTAGTTGTTTTTTGTTTTTTTCGTGCATGCAGAAATATCAGCAAACATTACCTAAAAATTCTACCTAGTTATTCTCACACGTAAAAGGACATATCCTATGATTTATCGTATACTATATGTGAGGAATAATATTCTTAGTGTTATGATTTGATTTGAACATGTAATTTTAAAATTTATGTGAATATTTTTGTTATGTTTATGATTTTTTTTTTTTTTAAATGGAGAAAGCAACTATATTCAGAAATTATCTTTTTGTCAGCACCTTAGTCATAAAACACTTTGATCATCATTTATAAATTTTACATCTTGTTTTGTCAATATTTGCCTAGTCAACCATACGTTGTTAAATTGAAATTTAAGCTGATTGTTATTGGCCTCTTTATTTCAAGGAAAATCTTTTGAAAATTATCTTTTATTCCAAGTGTAAAAAAAATGTAAAGAACTATTTCTACATATCAATATCATTTTTATCTTTCATTTACTTAAGTATGGCATTTTGGAGTAGTTTTTATCAACAATGCTTACCCATAATTTAGTAGTATGTAAAGGACATTACCGCCAAAACTGGACTATAATGCGCACCGGACAATGAGCCGCACACCCCGATTTAAAAAAAAATTTTATATCCATTTTTTCTTAGAAAAAGCCACTCTGGCCTATAAGCCAGATAGGTATAGAGAAAAAATTTGTAGAGGGTCATCCTTTGATTTTGGACTGCCTAGCCTAGAATAGCTAGTTGATCACGTGATCTAGCTAGATTGTCTTTCCGCAGCCCTCACTTTTATCTCGGTTGAAGGACAAAATTTAGAGCATATAACAATAATAGACTTTTCTTTTTTAAAATCTTGAAATCTCTGACTTCAAATTGAGAAAAGAGCACACAAAAAAAAATTACTAGTGGGATTGATGGGCAAGGTAAAAAGTTGCAGCTTATGGTCTGGTTGTTACGGTAATCTCCTTTTCAAGAAGGAATTTAGCTTGCCATGCATCCCAGATGGATACAGTAGATTTTTTTTTTTTTTACCTTTAATACCATACTCATGGAAGTGCCAAACCTTGGTCATATTTAAATTCCATACATTTTTATAGTAATGAAACATTTCATTCACAGAGATCCATGTAGCTTTTGTAAACTTTCTGGGAACTTCCTAAATAGTGTAATAGTGACAGTGCTATGAATTAAAAGGCCCATTTCATTTCATTCTCATTTTTACAATTCAATACAGCAGTATGCATAAGGCTGATCTGTTGTTGTTTTTTCACATCCTTGATTGATAAAAGATACATCAGGCAGATTACTCCTCTCTGTGGAAAAAAAAAACTGACTAAAAAATTATACTGAGCCGTTATAACCATCAGCTTACTACTTTTCCTGTTGTCGTCCATTTCTTTGTGTGCTTCAAAGTGAATCTCCCTCTTATTCTGCTCGCAGGGGATTTTCCCAAATGGAAGTTTCCCTTTATATTTGTGTTCAGCTATTGGATTAATATTGGCCTTGACTGCTTTCAGTGTTGCCACAAAATCCAAATAAAAATAAAAAGAATAAAAATTTTCCATTTGTCTTCTTGTTGGTCATTTTTTATTTATTCGGTTATTCCTTTTCATTATAAAAAATACATATCAAGTAATACTATGTACAGAAGAATTCATTACAAAATGTTGTTCCAAAACAGCAGCTTGCATCATTACAAAGTGTCACAAAACAATAACGCATCATTACAAATTGTCACAAAACAAATAACCCATCATTACAAAGTGCTATCATAAAAAATAACTTGCATTAATACAGTCACCACCAAATAACTTACATCCTTCCACTTGAGTGTTGTCACAAAACAATAGCTTGAATCATGATAAAGTATGAGCACAAAACAGTATGGTAACTTGAACAATCACATGGTGTTGTTACAAAACAGTAAGGTAAATTGAATAATTACAGTGTTGTCACAAAGCAGTCACATTGATATATACCATAAGACATACCGTACTGGCAAGACCAAAGAGTAATTCAATAGACAAATTAAGTGATGGAAGGAGCAAGTCTGAGACGTACCAGTAAGAGTAAGACAAGAAATGAAAGGAGTATGTCTCAGATGTATCAGTAAGAGTAAGACAAGAAATAAAGGAGTATGTCTCAGATGTTTCAGTAAGAGTAAGGCAAGAAATAAAGGAGCAAGTCTGAGATGTATCAGTAAGAGTAAGACAAGAAATAAAGGAGTAAGTCTGAGATGTATCAGTAAGAGTAAGGCAAGAAATAAAAGGTTGAAAGGAGTAAGTCTGAGATGTATCAGTAAGAGTAAGACAAGAAATAAAGGAGTATGTCTAAGATGTATCAGTTAGAGGCAAGATATAAAGGAGTAAGTCTGAGATGTATCAGTAAGAGGCAAGATATAAAGGAGTAAGTCTGAGATGTGCGAGTAAGAGTAAGACAAGAAATAACAGAGTATGTCTGAGATGTACCAGTAAGAGTATGACGAGTCAAAATAATGGAAGGCACTTGATTTATTAATCGTAAATGTAACTTAATATATATAAAATAGGCTAATTCTTATGGAAAGACTGAAAAATTTAATTATTTAACCTATAGTGTGACTTGTGTGTAATCATTGATCATCATATAACGTGAAAAAAGGATGTAGAGAACACGGAACCACACAAACTGGCTCCTGTGGGCATACATTGCTCTCTGAAATTGAAATGGAAAAAAAGTGAAATCGTTATAGCAATTACAGGGAATCTTGATGATTCTTAAACTTAAAACCGGACAAGCAAAATATTTTGGGACACCTACTTACATCCTTAAAATAATACGTGTACATACGCTGACATGATGTAATTTTTTAAGGACAAGCTCTAAATTAAAATATTCAAAGGTTTGTTTTAGTTAAATCTTTTAAACCCTAATGAACTAGATATTGTCTGTTTAGAAATATTTTCATGTCTCAAAGAAACTTGCATGAGAAGGTGAGCAGGAAAAGTACTATTGATTGTCAAAATTTGCTGTTTACTATAATAAAAATGGGAAAAAAAGATAATCTCTGAGCTTTCCTTCCACATTAAAACAGAAACCGTTTTTAGGCCTCTAGATAGTAGATAGTAGTGCTGGGCCGATGTCGATACCAAATACTCCATACCTGAGTTCATAAGGATCGAATCATTCTGATTTGTCAGAATTTTTACGCTTTTTGTGGCTTTTTTTTTTTCAATTTGTTGTTGTAGCTGTTTAGTGCCATTTTTTTTCTTCTAGTAATTTCATTCATTTATCCGTGTTCATTTTATCTTTACTCAAATATATAAACATGATTTACGATGAATTAAACATGTGCTACCATAGAAAATGACTGTTATCATATTGTTTGTAGAATACTAAAATCAGAATGGAATGCATGCATTGTTTGTCTGTAATTCAAACTCTGAACGAGTACTTGGAATCGAATAGATAACTAAACAAAATTGCTCAGTATCAGCTTGATTCCAAAATCATGGCATTGGCCCAGCACTACTAGATAGTCCCGGTGCATGTAATCAGATATGCTTTTTGTATACACAAGGCAGTTTGATGCTATAGCAATGAGGTGATAGGATACTTTTTTTTTTTTTTTATTCCAGAATGTTTTTTATTCTCTTTCTTTATTGATCTAATTATATATGCGATTCCTCACTTTTAATTTAATGTGTGTTTGAACAAGTAATAAATGACCAAAGGGATTGGAAGGCTGGATGGGATTTGTGATGAGAATTTTTGTGCACACATTAAGCACTCAAGATTAAGAGCCCGCTTTGCAAAACATGCATTTGCACCATTTTTTTTTTTTGTAACTGTAAATATATACGGTAGTTTTCTTTCCATATTATCTTACAATTATGTATATCTTACCATTGCCTGCAATATCCCTGTCATTGACGACACAAATAAAGTCTGACTATTTGCAAAACTTGGAACAATGTCAAGGTAGGATACATACTTTCTGTAGAGTGGAACGGATTTCAATTCCAACAGAGCTGGTATTTCTGCAATTAAATATTAAGATGTTTAATGACACTTTATCTTGAATTTTTTAAGGCAACAGGAAAAACTGAAATTATTTTCTGTGTAAGGGCACAAACAAAAAATATTTTCCCAGTCCAATGATTGATTTAATGAGATTCTACATTTGATAGGTTTTACTTAAATTTACTTTCAGGCTGAGTCCATCCATCTTTGAATGTAGCCCTTCGACGATGCTTTCAAATATTTTCGGTCTTTTGCCTTCTCATACCATAGCACTCCCTCCATCTCTGCGATGTCCTCCCTCCATCTTTTTGGTGGTCTTCTTCTTGTTCTTTTACCATTGACTGGTTTCCATACAATACAATTTCTGCTACATCTTTTATCTTCTCTTCTTGCTATGTGTCCTGCCCATGACCATTTTTGTTTTAATGTGTATGTTTATATGTCCATAACTTTTGGTTTGCTTCTTATCTTCTGACATGGTACTCTATCGCTAATCTTGAAGTATTAATCATTTTCCTTTCCATGGCCTTTTGTGTTGTTCTTAATTTGTTGAGAATGTTCTTTGTGATGATCCATGTCTGGCATCCTTATGGAAGTATTGGTAGCATTGATCAAAAATTTGTCTCTTAGAGTTGTTTATATTTGTTTGTCTTAAAATATTTCTTTATTTTTACCAAAGCAAATCCATCCTGCCCTTATCCTTGCTATTACTTCTTGTTTTGTTGTATCTTTCAAGTAAGTTGGTCGTCACAAATACTTGTAATGTTGAACATTCTCTATTATATCATTCTTTATGTCTTCATAAAGGACAAAGAGCGAGAAAAATAGCAACTATTCTTTTCAAAGCAGTTAATGGAGAAGCAATATTACCGCTAGAGGAATTCAATATGACAAACAGCCACACAAGATCTGGTACCCAAACATTTACACTGCCTTCATCAAATGTAGAGATAGTCATTTATATTCAGATTTCCCTAATACATTCAGATTGTGGAATAAACTCCCTACCAATGTTAAGCACAGTGAAGATACAGAACACAGAAACTCAAATGTACAACACTAATATCAAAACACTAAAATAATACTTTAAGGCGCGTTGACAAGACTACTCAGCTATCTGAGTTTGACAGCTATTATGAAGACTAAGACTAACACTAATTTTTATCATAAGTCATATACTTTGTCTTTCCTCTGTGAATTTCCAAACCAACCTTCTTGCTTTCTTCGTTTACAGTATTTAGTTGTTTTTTCCATTTGCTTCGAGCTATCTGCGAATAGCACAAAATCATTAGCCAAACTTAGGTAAGTTAATTCTTCTCTTTCTATGAGTACACCATTCTTTAATTCGACTTTCTTGAATATTTCCTCTACAACTGCATTAAATAGTTTGGGGGATATAGGATCTCCGTGTCTTGTATGTTAATTTCATCCAATGTTAGTCCATCTATGTGTATTCTTGCTGTTGCATTTGCGTGTATGTTTCATTTAACAGACCTACAGTTGAAACAGACAGGCAAATATCACAACATGGCATTGGGCCGAACGGCAAACGCCCAAAGGCTTCTGTATCAATGAAAAAGAAGGAGGAGGGGGGGAGGAAGAAGTAGATGAAGAAGAAGAAGAAGAAGAAGAAGAAGAAGAAGAAGAAGAAGAAGAAGAAGAAGAGGAGGAGGAGGAGGAGGAGGA
>JBCHJU010179599.1:0-10006 GCA_039654505.1 Plocamopherus imperialis | reverse complement strand
CCCCCCCTCCCCTACCCACCTCAAATCAAAACAAAGGTAACAAGTTTCCGAGTTGGAGGCTTCGTCCATTTGGGCCGAGACTCAAAACTCATACCAACTTGCCTTTAACAGGCAACCGACAGATTTGGGTGAGCACTATTTCATTTGTTGACTGCATTTATTTCAAAACGTACACTATAATTCATGACTACACAGAATGAGGACGATCAGAGTTTAACCTTTTGACTACTTAAAGCCGATACGACGGCATGAGCTCAATTCAACTCTTTGACTACCACGTACCCATGTCGTATCGGCATGAACAAGACCATCTTACAATATGTCGACATGAACCAGATCCAACTCTCGATAAGTTCAATCGTGACCATGCCATGGTATCGGCGTTAGTCTCAGTCTTAGTCTTAGTCTTTGTCTTGGTGTTAGTCTTAGTCTTAGTCTTAGTCTTTGGCTTAGTCTTTGTCTTGGTGTTAGTCTTAGTCTTAGTCTCAATTTTAGTCCTAGACTTTGTCTTGGTGTTAGTCTTAGTCTTAGTCTTGTCTTGGTGTTAGTCTATGTTTTAGTCTTAGTTTTAGTCTTAGTCTTAGGCTTGGTCTTCATCATCATCATCATCATCATCAGGTCGAGCTAGCTCGGCACAGCATGACATGACGTCTCCTCCATTTGTCCCTGTCATCCATTGCTGCTGGTAGTTCTTCATATCGACATCCGGTGTCATCCAACAATTGGTCTATGAAGTTTCTTTTTGGTCGTCCCTTGTTTCTCTTCCCATGGCTTGGCTTCCAGAGTAATACGTCTGAGGTGAGTTCTTTCTTGCTCCGCCAGCAGTGCCCAGCAAATCTCAGTCTTTGTTGACCTATCGATGTTGTGACTTGGGGAGTATCGCTGTAAAGTTCTTCATTTGGCTTATGATCTTTCCAAGAAACATTGAGGGCGACTCGGAGCATTCTGGTACAGGCTCCATCGAGTTTTTTCTTTAGTGCCGTTGTCAGGGTCCATACACTTGAGCCATAGACAAGTATTGATTCGATGCCGGCTCGAAAAAAATTTCTTTTGAGATTGTCTGGTAAGTTTGATTTCCAGAGTCTGTTTAGTTTGTTTAGAGCAGACCATGCTTTCCCGGGACGGATATTGATGTCGTTTTCGATGGAGTCTATGTAACTTCCTAAACACTTGAAATCATGCACCTGCTTGATTGGGTCTCCTTTCAGGCTGTGTAGACCCTCTGATGGATCATAATTTAGGCACATGAATTCAGTTTTGTCTGCGTTAAGGTAAAGTCCGATTTCCATGGCAACGGCACTAGAGAAAAAACTCGATGGAGCCTATACCAGAATGCTCCGAGTCTCCCTCAATGTTTCTTGGAAAGATCATAAGCCAAATGAAGAACTATACAGTGATACTCTCCAAATCACGACATCAATCAGGCAACAAAGACTGAGATTTGCTGGGCACTGCTGGTGGAGCAAGAAAGAACTCGCCTCAGACATATTACTCTGGAAGCCAAGCCATGGGAGGAGAAACAAGGGATGTAAAAAAAAACCCTTCATCGACCAATTGCTGGTTGACACCGGATGTAGATATGAATAACAACCAACAGCAATGGATGACAGGGACAAATGGAGAGACGTGTCATGGTGTGCCAAGCTAGCTTGACCTGATGATGATGATATTTTTAAAAAATCCTGGCATGTGAAAACAAATTTTAAACTTGTATGAAAAAGAAAGAAAAAGAAACCAGTTCGTCTACAGGAGTTTATGAAGAATGCAGGGTTGCCGATTTTCCGGAAATGAAATTTTGATCGGCACTTTCGCTGATTTCGATTGAAAACGCGGAATACAACGATTTATCTACACCGGATAATACCCAAGTGTCGCTGGATCAATAACAACAACATCTATCTACACCGGAGTTTGTTTCGTTTAGTTTCTGCCAGGAGAGACCCATTTTTGACACTGAGGGAAGACATCCGCTGATTTGTTATTTCTCTGCGGCAGGGACAGCCTTGAAAAATTCTCCCCTGTCCCGGTTGAGCTTCAAATCCATAGGTCCGCAGCTGCTTGGAATAGGCTAGCATCGGTCAGTGCTTAATGCATGTCCTTTTCATCCACGTCGCCGGATGCAATGAAAATGAGAGCTGTGAGATGTACAATGATCTGGTTCTGTTTCATCATAAAGAGGCAGCATAAAAATAAATTTGTCACAAGTGTGATGGGATAAAATCATAGAAATATTATTAGCATTAATTAAATTACCATTTCGAACTAGACATGGCTGTGTACAAAAACAAAGATGACAACCTAAAAGAACAATTAAAAGGTGATAAAGTAGTTCATTAGAAAATTCCCTGGTCTGTGTTTGTTTGTTAGTCTCACTGACTGAAAATAAAATTTTGTCACTACTGTGACACCTACAAAGTATGTAGGTTGCCTAAAAGCGTAAATCTACTTTAACTGATTTAACCTGCTTTTTATCATGATATGCTGTAAATTCAATGAAAGTAAATGCTCCTGGAATGTTTCATTTAAACTTTTATAGAGAATGATAAGTGGGATACTGAAAATGGCTTATTGACTTATTGTCTCATTTGTGACCTTTTCATTCTTGGAATTGAGGGTTTATTGGAGAAGGCATTGTGAAATTTATGATGTGGTAAAAACTCATATATATTCATTCTCAATGTAATCTCCCCAAAGCATGATACATGTCATGTCCTGATTATCCATAATTCTGCGAATCTACATCTGTTTAGTTTTAGTTTAGATATGGTATTCTTTAAAAAAAAAAAAAAAAAAAAAAAAAAAAACCCTCCGGGTCTCAAGAAACATGTCTTGACTAAACCAAACCACTCAGAACAATGTTATAGTAATAAATAAAAAATGCTTCTGACATACATTCTCTGGTATATATCTATTCTTCAAGAAAAACCAAAGATAAAAAGGGACTAAGTCTAAGGAGAGAAAAAACCCGGACAATATGTATGCATCATATTATGTTTTATTACTCTTCTTTCATTTTGTGTTAATGTCATTTATATGTATGCATATAAAATCATGCTTACCATTTTAATCTAAAAGAGCACATCATAATTTTATTTTTTCAGTTCAAACCTGCTGAGACGTGAGTTCTCCAGGGAGGGGAAACAGACAGGGGAACAGGTGTTATAGACTCCAGATCGGTTTCCTATATATTTGATGAGAAAATGAGTCAAAAAGTGAAAGCTAACAGTATCATGAATCAAGATTTATCTCTAGAAATACGCAGAATTGGGACCTTTTTAGGATGGCCGGGACATGATCCACAGAATCGCCAAATAAGACCAAGCGCGCTTAGTCTGGCTGAGGCGGGCTTTTATTTCACTGGCAAAGGGGATGAAGTACGATGCTTTTCTTGTGACATTTCTGTAGAAAATTGGGAGAAGCATAATGTTCCATTAGTTGTGCATGCTACTCGGAATCCTCATTGTGCATTTGTAATGAAACATGAAATTTCCAATCGACCTGTGATGGTGCCACCAGAACCTGACTACGCTACCATATTTTCAATGCTTGACAATGTTGGAGAGAGGGTCTTGAGGACTATCAACGGCCAAGCGTATTCAGCTTCTACATTGATCAGTGACACACTGCAACAGTTGTATGGAGGAACCATGATGTCAAATTTGAGACGACCTCCTTTAAGACCCCAGACCTCTGAAAATAAACCAACGGTTAAACCTGCAGCAAGCCAGTCACCAACTCCAGATATAAAAAGAGTGACCAACATGAAAAAAGAGCAATTGCATCGGTCAAGGAATAATAGTACAGGTACTTCTCAGTCTCCAACACCATGCCCCCAAAGGCAAGAACGCTCACCTTCTCATTCGTCCTCCAAAGAACGTCCTTATTTGCATCGTGCCCAGTCATACGCATCTGATCCTCGGGCTGTCCCTCATGTTCATAGTTCGGAGACCATTCCCAATAGGCAGAATTCTAATCCATGCGTAGACAATGTGGCCTATCAAGATTCTGAGGAAGCCCGACTGGCAACTTTTAAAGAATGGCCAGGTGTGAGAGGTTCGTCTGCGCAAGAATTCGCACAGGCGGGCTTTATTTTCTTTGGACGCCCAGATAGAGTGCAGTGTGTGTTTTGCTCAGGTATTTTGAGGAATTGGAACGACAACGACATTCCTATGGAAGAACACCGCAAACACTTTCCTCAGTGTCCCTTTGTTCAAGAGTGTCAGTCGTCTGCTCTTAACATGGCTAAACCAAGGCACATGAAGTTCAAAACAAAGCCTTCAAGACTGGCATCCTTTGACAAGTGGAATCCTATGACAGACCCAGCTCCAGAGGCATTGGCAGAAGCTGGATTTTTTTTTGTTGGTAAGAATTTAAACTCAAGTTGTATGCTAAACTTGAACTTACATTGTTATGCTTAACTCTTTTTATCCTCGGCTAGTGTTGCCCCCACAGACATTCCCTCCATCCTGGGATTGCCTCACTGAAACAGCTTACATGACACTATAAGTTGTTAATGTCCAAATCGGCACTAAAAATAGTCAATGACAGATGTGAAAACAAGAGGAACTCTTTCTACAGAGCTGTGCAAAGCCACAGTATCTTTATCAATACTGGTAAAATAATGGTAGGCGTCAAACCGTTTTGAGTCCATATTACGAGAAAACTCGTAGCCTGGACCAGTAGTCATTATGAGAATACTCGTAGAAGGGATAAAAAGAGTTAAACTCAGCTTGTTGTGAGTCCACTTTCATTTAAATAATTAAATAAATAAATAAGTGCATTTAAATTTATATAGCGCTTTCCCCCGTTGTAAACAAACTCAAAATGCATTACAATACATTCATCCCCAGCAGGCTTGCCCCATGGGGAGCATACAGTATAGTGCAGCCCATTTGGCGCAACAATACCAGCCTATGGCCAGATACCGACTTGACAACTGGGTAGGGGGAAGCAATTGGAGTAAATTTTCTTGCTTAAGGAAAAAACCACAATGGTTGCTAGCTGGAATCGAACCAAGTACCCTGTGTTCTGAATCAGAACGCTCTACAATTGAGCCACTATGCCCCAACGTATTTACTCAAGTGATATTTGTACGTTATTTAAACTGAAGTTATGTTTCAACTCAAATTGTTCCTCTATTTGAAATGATAGTTATGGGACGAATTTCACCAGCCACTGCTAGTGTGATGACATAAAGAGCTCAATTAGAGTCAATTTGAGATCTAAACAGTAGCACAGATGAATTGACAACCATTTTTGTTTTCTTCATAATGGGTAGAGCCTTTCTTTTTTGTACTCACTGATATCACTCACACTCTGCAGGTTAGTCTATTAAATGTCCTAAAATAGAATTCCACATCAGTAATGATGAGTAGACACGTGAAAGTTTGCTGGCTGCAGTCTTTAGATGGTCTTGCTTGCAGATTGTTGGACAGGCAGTAGAGATGCCCATCGCAGCTGGCACGGTAAACAGTCAATCTGTTGCTCATCAGTAATTTTTTCCCCAGATACTTTCAGTTCTTCTTCTTCCTGGTGCTTGCATACCACCTCTGGTGTATTATCGCAAGTTGGACATTTTGATTAAATAATAAATAGATTTTACTGTGCTCCCAAATTTTTTCAAAAGCTGTTGATCTGGACCACATTTTCCAGTCGGATTGTGTTTATTCCACAGTTGGATTGTGGTCGGGAAGAACGATTGTTTGTGGTCTTAAGTTTTGATGATGGAATTTGGAATCTGGCAGTGGCATCTCTTTTTTTTTTTCTGTTATGGTGGGTTTCCGGCGATTTGAGTCAGTGTCCACAAACACCATGAAATTTTACAAGGCATAGTTGTTTTGCACTTGTCATTATACAATATTATATATATTTGAATATATCCACACACAATGTATATACATTATTTCATTTTTTTCTTAAAAGGTCATGGAGACAGCGTGAAATGTTTTTTCTGTGATGGCGGTCTCAGGAACTGGGAGAGTGACGATGATCCGTGGAGAGAGCACGCCCGTTGGTTTCCCAACTGTGGCTACGTGAAACAGTCCAAAGGAAAGGCGTACATCGACTCGGTGATTGATGCCACAAGCCTGAAAGTAAGTTGGGGGAAATATTGCAAAAGTGGGATTGAATCAATGCAAAAAAAATAATAAATTCCACCAATTGATCTTCGAAGGGAAATTTTTCTTTTGGTTTTAGACTGGAAACCGAGTGGGAACCACAGAGGAGCGGTGCAAACGGAGGCAATTAGTGTGAATAACCTTGCCCAAGGGTTGAATCAAAATGTCGCTGATGGGTTTCGAACCACCAAACTTTTGATTGTCAGCCTAAAGCACAACCGCTGTGTCACTGTGACCATTATAAGAGAGATGAAAGAATTTTGGCTGTTTATCAAAAGGGAGTGATGGACGGGGGTCATGAATTGTCAGATGAGAGCAATTTCCTTTTTATTTTATAGGTTTTTCTTGTTTTTTTTTTTCATGTAGAGCTTGTAAAAACAGCACAAATTTTTCAGTTCATTTGGTCTGTCATGAGCAGTCGCCACCAGACAAAATGTTCAGTGAAAAGAAAAAAATTAAGAAATTTTAATGTATGTATGACTTGTAATGGACAAGGTAAGAATATATATGTACAGTGTCATTTTGTTTGAATTTCAGGAGTATCAAACAGCCTCTGTAGATGGAAATGAGACGCAAGTAAAGAATGTTGTCGGCCAAGGTACTTTTCCACTTCCTAGATAAAAAAAGTTGTTTTCGTAGAAACTCATCATTCCATTTAGCTTGTTTTTTAATATCATATAAGGCAATAAGTGCTTTTTATAGACACTTTTAAATCTTATTTTATATTTATACCATCCCGTTTTTCTCGGAGTGAAGAATGATAAAACAAGTATAAATAGTAGCAAAATTAATTAAAAATCTACACTAGAAAGACAAAACAAAACAGTGAATTTTTGGGATTAAACCCGTCCCCTGACAACTAGTAATGATGAAAATGTCAAGAAAAGCAAGAAAACATTTTAATGAATCTAAAATGTTTAGAAAGGTAAGAGGAAAAATAAAATCTATTGAAATTGAAAAGGAAAAGTGGCTTCAATTTTCAAAATAATGGACTAAGTCAGCTGAGCATTCTTGTCGATGTGCCCAAGGTAACTCTTTCTAGTTTTTTTATATTAGTCTTGTCAACCTGTTGAAAATCTTTGACTTTTGATTTTTTTGTGTCTTTTAATATTATCAGTCTTCTTGTTCTTTATTCACATTGAGCTCTCCATTGTGGCACTTTGTAGTGTCTGTGATTTCTATTCTAGTACAACAAAAAATATATTGTATCAATATAGAATTTCTCACTTACATTTCGCAAGAAGTCAAAACATTGTGTAGAACAACTGTCCAACCTAAGTAATCTAGAAAACCTAATTATTCAATGAAAACCATGTGAATACAATGTACAAGCTTGGCAGAAAGGAAATGAGTATACTGTTAGATATTGATGGTCAGCTGATTTTACGATGTAATTTTACTTGTAGCATTTTTTAGGAAAGGACTTATTTTTCTATGATTTTTTTTTTAACAAGCAGTTTTCAATATTTTTTTAGAAAGACAATGATAAGTTGAAAAAGAAAAACATGTTAATTGTCATTAGTGTAGTTATCAGTTAACCTTCCCTGTCTTGTCTTTAAATCAAGTGTGAAAAGAAAAGAAAAAAGACAAACCCATTACAATGTCACAATGAACTTTCAGGCACTAGGTTTTTCTTCAATTTGTGCAGATCTAAAAAAAAATATGTTGTCAAATTTGTTGTCAAATTTTATCAATGTGAAGGCCAGGAACATTTAACTGCAAAAATCATGTGATCTCACATGTGATCTGCATGTGATCTCACAATATTCCATATCAATTACCATATGGATTCATCTCAGTGCCTTTTGTCGGAACGATAGTTTATTATTTGTGAATCCTCTCTTGCAGGCATTTCATTTAAAAAGTCTCTCAGGTTGGCTCTGATTGTCATACTAGCCTATGCATTAAAATGTATTAAAATTCAACACATGTAATTGAATTGACATACATTTACTAAGTAGTGTGGTGAATTTTCTGTTTTGATATTTTACATTGTATTGATTAGGGAAATTACATGCAATTTAATTTTGTTCTGATTGGAAAATTCTCTTACCACATGTATGCAATAATCTGTTGTACTTTGTTTTCATAATTCAATCGCTGTCTTGTCACAGTTCTTTGAAATCTAGATTTTTGGTTTAATCTTAGATCTATTAATTCATCTGATGTTAATTGAAAGTGTTACAATTGAAGCACAAGCTTGTTTCATGCAGTATGCAAATTCTGTGCCGCCCTTTAATCCTGTTGTTCATGTTGTTCAACTACAGCAGGTTTTTGGAGTGAGGACATTTCTCAAAAATGTTCCAATTACAGAGAAATGAGAGCGGTTTTGGCCGTAATGACAAATTTTTTCCCTATTATTAAAAACAAAATTCAAATACTATCGGACAACGTAAGTACGGTAGCATACATAGAGTTCCAAGGGGGAGTATCACGAGAACTGACAGAAGTTGCAAAACATATTTGGAGTTTTGCAGTAAAGCACAATATACAAATATCCACCAAATTCATAAAGGGCATGATGAACCAAACAGACAGACAGACAGACACATTCAAAGCCAACTAAGCTGATGGCTTGACTTTAACTTTGACGTGAGGGATGTCCGCTTGCTTGTCTCCCTTTGACAGGCCAGCAAAGTCAGAGGGAAGTCGACCCCCGTGAAGTCATGGCGCGGATGGACAGTGCTATTGTGAAGGCTGCCCTGAAGATGGATATTCCTAAGAAATTAGTGAAGAAGGCAATCAAGAAAAAGCTAGCAGAAGATGGTAAGATTTTCTACTCTAGGGCATAAAGTTCAGAGCTTTATACTATATGGAGCCGAAAGTTGATTTTTAATTCGTAATGCAATCATAAATAGTTCTTGAAGATCTGTTAAAAATCATAAAATCATTTGCGATGATGATGACTCAAATGAAAATGATTTTAAACGTGAAATTTTTACAGACCTAGAATCACGTCTAAGTGTAGATCTTGACATTTCTACTTCTGATTCCAAAGTTGAAAGGATGATGATCTCAACATTGCTAGTTTGCCGGAATAACCTGTTGATGCTTTTTTTTTTGGATGCTTTTTTTTTTTTTTTTTTTGGATGCTTTTCAAAATGTTCAAATTTTGATCATTTTACATTATTTTTTAAGGTAGGGTAAAGGGGAGATGATTAGTATAAGATTGTAAATGCATTTATAGTGAATTTTAAAAAAGAAGGTTATCAATTATGATGGCGTTATATGCCCTTGCAGTAAAGCTTGACATGCGTATATAGTGAACAAAGAGGCTGCTGGAAAGGACAACTTTTTTTTCTTTTTTTTAACTCAAAAACTTGGATTATTGTTGTTTTCAGGGGGAGATTTCTCCAGCACAGAGGCCCTAATTGTAGCCGTCCTAGACCACTCTGACCAAGCAGATGACCTCGATAGCAACGATGCAAGTGCAAATGAAGCAATGAATGAATCCTCTTTGGAGGAGAACAGTGGCCCCCAGTCAAAGGATAGTGAAGGTGAAGAGGCAGTGTGTGTGTGTTCATATGTGTGTGTGACACTGTGTGTGTGTGTGACTTATGTGCTTTTTGCATCCTTGTCTACAGAACATTATGTCTCAACAATTTGTGTGATCCTTTTTATTTGATTTGATTTGTAGGCTCCACTGTTTTTGATCCTGTTCAAGCAATCTTAGAATGTTCTAGTCGTTCTCTGTTCTTAGTTTTATAATAGTAGGCTCCCTAAGTCAACATTGACTGTGTTTTATAGTAGATAGCTGCCTTTTGGCATTGTTGCCCTTGGCACACACGTAACTTATACCAATCTGAGAAAATTATAGACTCAAGGCCACTGGTACCCCCCCCTCCCCCCCCCCCCTCGGGGGGGATTTGCGACTAAGTTTTTCTTGAAGT
>JBCHJU010179488.1:0-10008 GCA_039654505.1 Plocamopherus imperialis | reverse complement strand
CTCTCTCTCTCTCTCTCTCTCTCTCTCTCTCTCTCTCTCTCTCTCTCTCTCTCTCTCTCTCTCTCTCTGTCTGTCTAACTGCCTAATAGATCTGCTTGTCAGTCTTTCTATCTGTATCTGTGCCTCTCTCTATTATTATTAACTTCATTATTATCATAATCATCATCATCGTTATTATTATTATGCGAAATGATGCATCATTATGCAAAGAATCAAAATTCTCTTGCCTCATTACGGCTGAAGTTCTGTGGTGCGGTTGATCCATATTTTGTGATAACAGCACCCGCGGAAAACTAGGGTGACCGATATATTTGTATTATAATGTCTTTTCATTTAAATGTTTCATTTCTGCTTTTGTCTTTTAGGTGACGTGGAACAGCGTTGGACAATGGCTGGATCTCCTCTCCATATTCTGAATATTCATTATAATAAAGGATTGCGCAACAAAACATAACGAGAAGAAAGGGAGTTATAATACAGAGGATGTGATTCTGTACCTGGAAAAACTGTTGAAAGAAAGAAGTTTTGGTAATCAGTGAAAATGTTTGCTAGGCTTTGTTTTTATCCAACACTTTGCTTTGGTGTAGCCAGGACAAGAGTATCAAATAGTAATTGGTATGACCGAGTGGACGATAACGTGATAATAGGAGCCCTGCCTCTCAAAAGAGTTGCAAAAAAGGTTTGGATATTTTTTTAACAATATGTGATATGAATGCCCTATTATCATTATGCCCTGTCGGCCGTCATAATCTCTTTGTATTGCTAAGTTCACTTTATTGTCTCTTGTACAGCGCTTAGAGCTTTTATTATATAAGATTATGCGCCTTAAAAATGTATATTATTATTATTATTATTATTATTATTATCAATATTAATTATTATTATTATTGTTATTATTAATACAATACATATGTATAATATATTAAATATTATACATGTATATAAATAATTATAATTGGACGTCTTCCGGCTTTGAGAGCAAAAGGCTTTTTATCATGTTGAACCTAGGACAACCCAATTTCATACATATGTTATTATTTAGCTCAAGTCAAAGGTCAGTCCTTAAATTTGTTAAAATCTAATTTGTGGTTCAATTGATTGAGATTGTATTGTTCCTAATAAAATAAACTTGGCTGCCATGGCATTTCCACTCTTTGCTTTTAAATTGTAATCATGGACTAGGCCCTATATGTTTCTTTCATTTCAAAGAGCTGTCAGGGACTGGTGTGTGTAACTCCAGAATTTTGACTTGATTCCAGAATTGAGTTTTGTTTCTGAAAGAGATGACAAAGACTCGATTCCATTGGTTATGAAATGCTGGATCTAGACCTTAGGATCTATTCTACAACTTTCTGAGAAAATTAGTTATTCATTCCCATGAATATGATTAAACATAAAAATGGCACATTGGAATTTTAATGTTGTTGTTTTTTTTAAGGGGGTTGTTTTTTTGTTTTCTTGTAGAGGGGTTTTGTTTCTTTCAATCTGACAGGAGTGTAACGAAGGATAACAAGGGGTGTGAAGACGTAGCATGATACAGTGTGGCCCAGTTATAATGACAACGTATATAACAGCTTTTTGGTTATACAGACATGATCTCAAAGTCCCTTTTTTTTCCTTACATATCATTAGTAATGAAAAAATGGTTTTAGTGACATGAAATTTGATGATTTCGGATATAGCGACACTCTCAGCTCTGTCAGAACCAACATCGGGTAAAAAAAAACTAACACACGCTCTCCGACCAATGAGAACCCTTGCGTTCCGACCAATGAGAACCATCGCTTGCTAATCAATAAGAACGTCCGCTTGCCTACCAATGAGAGAGCACATGTTAGTGTCCAATGAGAGAGTCGCATCTTTCAATCGTGTGTGCTATACATGTATAAGGCCATCGTTAAGCCCCATTCTTGCCTGCAGCCGAGTCAGATGACAATGATGATGAAAGTGTCACTGGCCTCAACCCAATTAGTCTCCAGCAAGGAGGCTAAAGCAGCCATTTTGCCCAACAACACGCTAATGGCAGCACGCTCTTTGATGTTCTCAAGCAAGCAGAGGACAAGGTGTGTGATGTTATTCAGAGCTGTAGCAGGCATAGACAGTCGATGATCGAAGAGTTCTTCAAGTCAGCAAGCTAGAACCACCAACTAGCTCTAAACATGGCCCTTTTCAGAACCATATATACAAATTATGATTGATTGACCTTGGTTCATAGCAGCAGTATAGCATTTCTCCCAATATTTTTCGTTCATAATAAATAGGTCATATTATGTACTGATCGGATTAAGCGACATAATATCACGGGTCCCGACGATGTCGTTACAAGCGGGTTGCACTGTAGTTTGTGAGTCTGAGAGGGTGGGTGGATGATAACATTTCTTTGACAATCTTCAACTTCAATTACCATAAAACTACCGGAACTGGTATACTAGATCTACGCTAAATTTGACCCATACATGTATTGTCACATTGCTAATGAACACTAATCAACAGTGGACTGTCAGTATGAATGAATATATTATGTTGCTAAGGCATTTGTCCTTATCCAGCTTTTGCTTCTACTTCTATGTGGTCAACTATTCACATCTTTTCCTTAAAGTACTGATAAAACCATTTTCTTCTGCATCCATCATGCCTTTCGTACCATCAACAATCATTATGTCTTTCATTCGATGTAGCAACAAAGTTACATGTACTTCCTTTGAACTCCGCTTAGCGCGACATCCGCTTTGTATGACCATTTTCTCATAGTCCCATTGATGTCCTGCTAACCAGAGTGCACTGTATATCTATATATGCATAGGAGCCTCACTTTTTTATTTTTCATTCCTTATTTATTAAAAATTTATTTGTCTCTTTCTTTGTTGAAGTATTAATTCATTGCAATTGGTGCATGATTTAAATTACTCCCTTTATTCTTTAGTGTGTTAATTCATTAGCGAAAAAAAGGGCGCACTGAATGCTACATGTTGATTGGTTCACTCTGTATAATTTTTTATTTATTATGCAATTTAAGGAAGTATGATTTCATCCAATCAACCAAATCTTTTGAAGGCATGGCAGTGTGAATAACTAATGATGTTGAACAACAGTGACTTACATTTTCTGGGGCGCTATATATTTTTGTCAGAAATTCTTGCTTTTGCATTTTGTCCTTTCATCATTGTTAGCATTTACTTAAAACAAATAATAAAAAAAAACAACCTCCCTACCCTGACAAAGGGATCTAATGCCACTTTTTCTCTTTTATCTAGCTTATCGAGGAGGAAAATATAAAAGCAGTTTTGTCAGTGACAGAAAACTATGAATTGAGACTTTTGACATTTTCAGTAAAGGTATACTTTTCAATTCTTGCTTTCATCATGTTTCCTTCTTTTTATGTTTGATTTATGTTCACTTACCATTTATATAAGTTTTAAGCGCTTGAAATGAATTGTGGAATTCATAACTTAACAATTTTTTTTTTTTAAACATATAACGTTTTTGTTGGGGAGTTGGGGGGGGGGGGTATTTCTTATAATGATATTAGGCTTTCTTAATTCTCTGTTCTTAGAAGGAAGAATCTTTTACATGATTACGATGATAAGCAGGATATCCATGATCCACGTTATAATAAATACAAAATATCATGTATATAATTGATGAATAAATTTTATTAAAAAAGACTAAAAACCAGACAGGAAGATGGAATCAATTGACTCATTGAAGATGTGTTGGCACTATATTGCTGACAGCACAGCTGTCCCCTGGAGACATGCCGGCACACACTCTTTTACATCATGAAAATATACGTACTTCATGTAGGCCTACTATGGATATGAAAAGTAATTAGATCATTAGAAAGGAGAGATATTCTTCTATGACTATGACATGCAAAAAAAGACATTTACCTTTATCATCACTGATAGAAAAGTTAGGGCTGATTGAAAATAGAAGAAAAATGTGTGTCTCATCAGTTCAGCGAGGCTCCTTATGGTGCATCTTCAATGAGTTACGGATATTTTATGTTCACTTACCATTTATTTAGGTTTTAAGCGCATGAAATGAATTGTGGAATTCATGACTTAACAATGTTTTTTTTAACTTATAACATAATAACATTTTCTTGTGGAAAATATTTTTTCTTTTAGGCATTAAAATGTGTTGGCACTATATTTCTGACTGCACAGCTGTCCTCTGGAGACAGGCTGGCACACATTCTTTTACATCATGAAAATATAAACTTCATGTAGGCCTACCATGGATATGAAAAGTAATTAGATCATTAGAAAGAAGAGATATTCTGGAAATTTATTTTGCTGTATTTATTCATGCTTAAAAAATATATTACCTTGATACTCATCTACAGGAGTGGGCGGAGAGAGGAGTAGAACAGCTTCGTCTGAGTGCGGTGGATTTGACTGGCACCGTGACCCAGGATAAACTGTTGCGTGGAGTTGACTTCATCAATGCGCACCGTGATCTGGGTCACTCAGTTTACGTCCATTGTAAAGCGGGAAGGACCAGGAGTGCCACGATGACCATTTGCTATTTGATGCAGGTGAAAAAGTTGTCTCACAATCTGTGTGGCACCGTGGTCTAAAGGTAGACAGTTGAGCTGAAGACAGAGTGGTCAGAGGTTCGAATCCCGGTGACAAGCGCAATGTTGAGTTCTTCGAAAAAGCTCTTTTTAAGTAAACACATTTTTTTTTACTCGTCTCAGGTGTAAAAAGAGTATGCGTCTACAGACAGTAGAAGAAGATCTTGTCAGCATGCTATAGTGACGCGCTTGTAAAATGGCTGCCCCTCTGTTTGCTCCTCTGGGAGTTGAGGAGGTTACTGGATGGAAAATGCAAAGGAAAAAAGAAACAGAAGAACAAATATCTTGAAAAAGACCAAACCACATCAAATTCAAATAAAGACTTGTTTTGCTCAAAGAAAAGATAAAGGTGATTGTTAAAAGCACCTACATTATTAGGATTAAACATTGTTCTGTCATCTGCATTTTTTGCAGCAAATCTTAGCAAATCTTGGCAAATTTCAGGAAGAAAATTAAGAGGAAGAAGAAAAAATAGCTTAAAAAAGTGTGCAACTGAAAAAATATTGCAGCTTTGCGACTTACATGTCCAAGGGAAGCCTACTTACTCACTAATAATAAGTATTATTAGTAGGCCTATAATATTAGTAAGACCTGCCATCCGTTACGATATAGCGTAACCGCTACGCTATTTTCGCAGATTTCGATGATTTTACGAGTAAGGTCGACGTTTGTACGCTTTTTCTGGCCTGTCGACCCGTTATTGTATATTTGTACTAAAATTGCACTTATACTACATACATTGGAGGAGTGGGGGGAGGAGGAAATATGCGGGAGGGATGAGCCTTTTTACCATGTCATTACCCACAATAAGTAAGTGGCCCACTCTGCTGAACAGTATGATACATGTATAATGATAGGCCTGCAACTGCTACCGGCCTTTGGTAAAGACGATGACGGCTTAGTACTAAACTATAGAGGGGTCATTGACCTCGTCATCCCTTGAACTACATATTATATTCGTGCTAGGCATGGTGTGGCCCAGTGCTGCTGATGTGAGCAAGTAGGCCCTGGGGAATGCCTTGCGTTAAGTCGATTAAGTCTTTGACTACTTAAAGCCAAATATATGGGCATGGACACAATTTAACTCTTTGACTACTGTTTGCCCAAAGTCGTGCTCATCCCGATATTTAAGAATTGATTGTGCTTATATCCGACGTATCGGCTGTAGGTAGTCAGAGTCAAGCCAATGAGAGAGAGAGAGAGAGAAAGGATGGGGCGGGGGAGGTGAGGGAAGGGGAGAGATAGGAGGGAAGGGGGAGAGACAGACTGACAGGGACAGAAATACAAAACAGAGAGAGGGAGAGTAAGAGAGACACGTTGATACGGGGTAGAGAAAAGTGGGAACTTTAATGGGTCTCGACCGCCTCAGTCAATATCAAATTCAGATAGATCTAGTCCACGTAGGAAGACCTAAAGCCAGTACATGTAATTTAAACCATAGATCGGTTTCTTGTGAAAAACGATCCCAAAATGCTAGGTGTGGCAGGCACACGGCCCAAGAGAGGCACAGGGAATTCCAGAGTTCGAAACATGTCAGTGGCCAGCTCTTGTTCTGCACCTCGTGGAATATTGTGCTAGACTACACAAGAAAATCGCTCATCGATATGCACGCTTCAACTTAACGATTAAACACCTCGTTGAAGCGTGCAGCTGACACCAGCAGCTGTCCAGCCAAGCGGCAGAAGACACAGGATAGTGACATCCAGCCGTTTTCAACATCAATGGACTTATTTTTTATGTAGCCTACTAAAATAAATTCAGTGATTCTTCTTTCTTTCAGGAGTTAAAGAAAACTAATCCTTTGATAATCACTTCCGTTAGTCTGTCTCTGTGGCTCCAAATTAAAGTGGGAGTGTGTGTGCGTGTGTGTTGGGAGGGGGAAGATAGGGCACATAAATCAAATTTTGATTGAGGGGTCTGGGATGTCGCCGCCACGAGGCCTACTATTTTACTAGTAAGAATAATACATGTAATACATTTTTCATACCTGTGTTTGTGTGTGTGGGGGGGGGGAGAGGGGGGGGGGGTGTTCTTCTATGAAACCTCATTTGTCTTCTTTTGGCAAATTTTGGGCCAACATTTGGCAAAAAATGCAGATTGCAGATTGTTGTTATTTGAAACAAGTAATATAATCACTGTCAAATCTGTATCTGTATCTCAAATTGAAATCTTGAATGTCAGTGAATGATAGAATGAATATTTTGTTCCAAATTTTCCCTTAAAAAATCCAAAAAACCAAGACAAAACTTTTTTTTTTTTTTTGGACTGTCTTGACCTTAAATTAATTATCTAATGCCAAACTGTTGTCATTTATATACTAATGGCACAAGTATTGTTGATTTAGAGGCTTTTCATTAAGAGGAGAATTTCCCATTTTATGTGCACAAGGTTTTAAAGGGTTATCCACAATGATTATTTTTGAGTCATTTATTTGTTTTCTCCCTTTTTTGGTCATAATTTATTTGGGGCTAATTCCCTTGTGCTGGGGAAATTGACATTATCTGATACTGATAAAATTCTAACTTTCTGTCACTACACATATATGTGTGTGTGTGTAATCAAGTGCATTTACTTTTTGTTGTTTTTGTTTTGTTTTTTTCTTTAATCAATACTTGTTCCTTCCTCTTTTTCACTCATGACAGGCTTATAGTTTGACGCCGGAGAAATCATATGACATGCTGAAAAATTGTCGTCCCTCCATTTTGCTCCGAGACAAGCAGTGGAATTCTATCAATTACTTTTACAGTGAGATGAAAAGAGCAATCACTTTAACTCAGTGAACTTGCCACATATCAAGAATGTATTTGAAAAGACAACGTGGAACACACTTTTTTTATTATGGTACTGGCTGGGCAGGGAAAATATTGTTTCTCCAAGTCAATGCTTCTATCAGCACTCGAAGAAAATGAACATTTGGAAAGGTTTATATTGTCGTGATACTGAAGTTTTCACTGTAAATATACTGTGTTAGTTTCATTGTTTCAGTTCAAATAAATGCAATCAAATGATTAATTGTTCCTCTCTTTTCTTCACTTACGGCTCATGAGTTTATGAGTCAGAAATCATTATATTAATAAATATATATACAGTGGTGATAAAAAATTAGGTTACACTTTTGTTTTCTCATACCCGTCAAGCATGCTCTTTAAAACCACAAGCTTTATATATTAAGTATAAGAGAAATTACAGATTAAAATCATAGTTTCACTAAAGTGTGAGATTCTTTCTCTATTCAACAAACGGTGCAATGCAAATCCAAAAAATCACCACCTGGCATGTGGCCCTCTCCGGCCTAGCGGCCTAGTACAGGTACTGTACTTTATGTGTTCAACTTTAGCATCCATCAGATGCCTGACTCGTCCTCTCATTGACATGATCAAGTTGATGACTGTTTCCAACAGAACCTCAGCCACTGACTTTAAGAAAAAGTTGATCGTTTTCTCTGGGAATCATACGCTTTTTTAAGCAACCTTTTGACCAGAGACTACAAGGTTGATGTAAGGTGCAAGTGATGGCCCAATAAGAGTTTCTGCATTGCTGTCCTTCAAAAACAACAGGGTAGCAGAGCGCTATCAAGGGCTATGATGTCAAACTTGTTCTCAGAGTTGATGAAAGGAATGGCGTGTTTCTACTACACTGCCCTTGTTCCTTTGCAGTGGCAACGGCTGTTTTAAAAGGACCCTCCTCGTTATCATGGACGATTTCATCATCCGCATCAGTAGCGCATTGTCTTCCTGACCGATAAACCAACATTTTCGACATGGGATTGACAATGCCGGCCATCCTTTTAACACCTTACCCAGCTTCTGAATATCCAATCAACTTTACCCTTTCATCACAACTCAATTTTGGCATTTTTGAATGGTGCCTGTTTCATAGAGGTACGGCGTCTTAGTCTTGAAGTTTTAGAGAGAAAAAGGTGGTTCAAATCCCATGGGGGACATTGTGATTTAACCCTTGGGTAAGGTAATTTACACCAATTGCCTCCGTTTGCAGCACAGTTCTTGCGGCTGACACTTGGTTTTCGGTTAAAAAATCAAAAGATCAATTATCTTCCGAGGATGAATCGAGTGGAATTTTACTTTTTTAAAACTTTTTTTACTTGCAGAAAGCTAAAATTGGACCGGCAGAAGTTAGTTCCATGTTAATGAACGTGCAGAAATTTTAATGTTCAACTCTTGGAAAAATTACCTCGGTGCACGGAACATAATGTGAACAAAAACTGATTACTTTAGTTTTACAAAAATACTCATATCTCACTTACAATGATATGTACATGAATGTATTTTATACCTTTGGACAAAATTGAATTACCTTTCACGTGATATACATTATGATTTTTTTACTTTGATGCCCTTGGGAAGACAAAGTGAGCACAACATAAATGTAACGTTATTGCCTTCACGTCTGTTTTTTCTGTCTGTCTCTGTCTGTATGTTTTCCCCGTCTTTGTCTCCATTGTTAACGTTAGCATTTTTTATTCTCTTATTCACACAACTCGGAACTTACCACATTTTCACCGGATTCCAGTTTCAGAAAATAATAATTAATTTTGATTTATTATTGTTATTGTTATTATTGCTATTATTGTCACATATGTGTTAGGCCTATTACTATTATTAAGTACTGGAAGCTTTTTTTTTTTTCTTTTTTTTTATCATATTTTTAACTAGTTTATACTATTTTAATGGTTTCATAGTAAATATCAGATGCAGATCTATTTATAGGTAAACATATGGATAAGTGGGAATGGCTGGATAGACTGACGAGTTGATCTAACAATTCAATAATGCTGTTGTTCGTCCTTTGTATTTGAATATGACCAAGGTATCTGTTGGTCAAAGTTGAAGACTTAAGAGCTGTTATGTTGAGTCTTCACTCGGGGCCCTTAGTTATTTTTTTTTTAACTTCTGAAGCTGTTACCTTTTCTCTTTTCATCCAATGACACGGCTTGTTTGATAATACATTTTATATTCACCGCCCACCCCTTTTCACCGGTGACCTCCCCGTATCAGGTATAAAAGAGAGTACATGTATCCGACTACAAGGGGTGGAAGATCTTGTCAGAATGTTGGAGTAAAGCGCTTGTAAAATGGTTGCTGCTTTCTTCCTCTCCACGTGGAAGGCTAACCAAGCAAGCAGTCGCGATCGCTGCCCACGAAAAAAAGAAAAGTAGGCTCGGGAGGCCGAAGCGGTTGCCTAGACCATCCCGAGGATGGGCAAACCAAGCACGCAGTCGCGATCACTGCCAACGAAAAAAAAAAAAGTAGACTCGGGAGGCCGAAGCGGTTGCTTAAACCATCTCGAGGAGGTGCACCCGGCCTTGCACGGGTTTGTAAAAACATCATATTTATTTGTTTTGATTTCCTCCCTTGCCAAATGGTGTGGCTAGTTAAACCTGGAGCAGGTCAATGAGCCAAGTGAACACG
>JBCHJU010179377.1:0-10008 GCA_039654505.1 Plocamopherus imperialis | reverse complement strand
AGAGAGAGAGAGAGAGAGAGAGAGAGAGAGAGAGAGAGAGAGAGAGAGAGAGATAGAGAGAGAGATAGAGAGAGAGATAGAGAGATAGAGAGATAGAGAGAGAGAGAGAGAGAGAGAGAGACAGAGAGAGAGACAGAGAGAGAGACAGACAGACAGAGAGAGAGACAGACAGACAGACAGAGAGACAGACAGACAAAAACAGACAGACAGACAGACAAAAACAGACTGACAGGAAAATAGATAGACAGATAGAGACAAGCACACCTGTAAACATCAAATCAAATAAATAAATTCTTACTCTGGAATCTTCAAAGTTGCCAAGCCTGAAATGAAGGGCTGCAACGTTATTCAAAATTTCTGGTGGAATTTCTGCCTCTACTTTATCCGTCAGGATTCTTGTGGCTGTTCCATAAGCTGACAGAGCCCCCTGCAGGATAAGAAAACAAGACCACAGTAAGAAACATTTTTGAAACTATTTACAACGAATGAAATCACAGCAAATAGCTATAAACATCAAAGTTCAAAATGTAGGGACTTATAATTTTCAAAAATAAATTTCCAACACTAAACCATAGATTTCACAAAAGTTATTGTAGATGTGTGTCTGCGCAGTTATATGGTAAAAATCAAACAAATGAGCAGGAACATCAGCCCAAACTAGAAATTTTAAAACACTTTTCTTTTAAATAACTATTTTCAGCATATATCTACATTGGTTGTACTAAATGACAAAATTAACTCCATAGAGCACAGTAAAAAATGTCCTTTATAAAAAAAATGACAAAAAACATGCCATTGAAAATTTATCATATAATTATTGTGATGTTCAGTATTAATACATTATAAGTAGCTGCTATGTTTGACAGCACATGGCTTAGTATACATACAAAAAGCATATTATTTAAGTTCACAAAATTACAACCCAGTCTAAACCATCTGTTTATCTGCAATTATATAAATAAAAAGAAATAAAATCCCACTCATTCCTCCTCGAAGGGCAATTTGTCATTTGGTTTTTTACCGAAAACTGAGCGTCAGCCGCAGAGCAGCGCCGCAAACGGAGGCAAAAAGTGTAAATCACAATGCCCCTGACAGGATTCGAAACAACAACCTTTTGGTTGTCATCCCAACGCACAACCGACTGCGCCACTGTGACCACTAAAAGAATGGCAATTGGAGAAATATCGAAAGCTCTATGAAAATAAAATAAGAAGCTATCAATCTGACTAGCTTTTGGAGAAAAAAAAATGTTTGCTGCTCTTCTTCAAAAATTTAAAGTTTGTCAGCCACTTGTCAAAGAAATAAATGACAATTTAAAAAAAAAAATTCTGAAACAAAAAAGTGGAGTACAGCTGAGGGTAAAACGAAGAAGAGAAAACCACCAGACCTGAACATCTGTTTGTTCCATGATTTGTGCCAATTCAATCCAGGCCTCAACATCGTCTGGAAATTGTTCAGTCACTTTCTTCATGTGTTGCTGAACAGAAAAGAAAACACAGTATGACGTAATTAAATGACCAATTATAGTTTTGCAACAATTCAAAACAGACAATTTTCCTTATAACACAAAATTGTTCCAACTGCAACCATTGACAGCCTCTTATGAGACAGAAAAAAAACCCACCAGTTCCTGTTTTTTTCTTTCAGTCTAGTGTAAACAATTATGGATGGGTCAACAGTCTTAGTAGACCCTTGACTGTCTTCATTCAATAAAGAAAAATGCCAGCATGAGGTACTAAGATTGCTGACCTTTGCAATGTCTCGCTTCTCTTGTTCCGGGTGATTGGCGTAGAGGGAACCCAGGATTTTCATGGTTTCATAATTTCCTGGCTGGGCCTTCAGAACCTTTTCAAAACACTGGGAGGCCTGAAAGAGCAAAAGTGTGCCATTAAATAAAACTGTTGCAATTAAATCTGCAGATGTCACTCAAATGCTAGATAAATTAAAGTAAATGAACCTGAATTGTATAACTTTATTTTCACACAGAACGATCATGGAAAATCTTTTGTTACGGTATTCTAAACCCTAACAAAAGAATTTTGAGTAAGACTCACATTCTCATTGTCTCCACGAAAGATGTACATCTGTCCTAGGCCAAAGAATGGAAGAACAAAATTAGCTGGAGAAAACTGTGTCGATTGGTAGTAATACTGGAAGGCCTGGTCATAGTCCTCCTGTTGAAACAAAAAGAAAAAGGAAAAGGCATGGATCCATTAAAAAGGTGGAAAAACTGCCAAGATAACAGTCATAATCAAAAGTCCCTTGAAAGGGGCCTCAGGGTGACCAACATCTGCATTCCACATTGTTTTTCTGTAAGCCAAATGATAATTTTAAGACAATTGCTCATATTTCATGTAACCTTTCACCTAAACAATGTTATGAGGAAAAAAAATTTCTGATATTCTTTAAGGTCAATTCTTTTCATAATTTAAGCGTTTCCTTCTCTAAAACCATAAAATTAAGTCAATTGGCTCTTGCTCATGAAAATTAAACAAACTGCTGTACAAACCTGTACATGAAAAGCTCTGGCAAGCTGGTAAGTACTTTCTGCTCGCATTGCTTCATTCTCTGTGTTGTGAAATGCGTGGAGAGCCAAATGTTGAACTTTTTGGTAATCCTGACAATCACAAAGAACAAGAAGAATACACAAATCAAGGGTCAGTTTATTTTATTCACATGGAAAATCAATATTACAAAAGCTGACACATTATGAAATCTAAACCAAACTATATGTGGTTATTTGAGTTGTAGATAATTACTGCAATAGCTCATGGAAGCATCCTGCTGTCAAGGCTTTTTACTCATGATGTCACCTTAGACATAGAGGAAATGCATGTACCATTTTCCTATCAAATTTTCGAAAAGTTCATCAACAGAGCTTACAAAAACCGAGACAAAATTATCAGCCGACTTTCAGGCTCAAAATTGGAAGAGGACATGTACCAGCAATAATCATCAAAACTACTTTGTCAACAGCAACCTGAATTTAAAAAACTGAGCTAAAAAAACATTAACAAAAAAACAACACCTTTTATTAATTGTATGATACCTACAACCAGCTATGTTATTAACAAAAAAACAACACCTTTTATTAATTGTATGATACCTACAACCAGCTATGTTATTTCCTCCACCCATTCCCAACACAAAAAAAAAAACAACAACAGACTACGTACTTTTTTATAGAAGAAATGATTGGCAAGGTGGTTGAGAACCATAGGATTTGATGAGTCGATTGTGTAAGCTCTAGACAGGAGCTGCACTCCATTTTTTATGGATTCCTGAGTTTTTGAGTTCAGCTCTAGAATGGCCAGGCCCACCAAAGCCCCCACACACTGCATGTCAAGCTGGAGTGCACGTCCAAAAGCCATTCTGAAAAATAAAATCAAGAGAATTTTTTTTCCTAAATAAAGAAATAAAAAATTGCTCAAATTATCACACAGAAATTTGTATGAATGTTTATTTTGTGTAAACACATATATTTGTACATTCACAGAGTGTTGGTTTGTATACATTTTGTCAGTCTTGTTTAAACTACAATGACTTAGGGGATTCATTGCATTCAATGCAATATTTTTAATGTTTTTGTGATCACTTAGACTTTTAAGGGCTTTTAGTGAGAATATACAAACTGATGTTTAGAAACAAACAGAATGTATATATCTACAGTTGTATCTTTAAAATCATTTTTTCACACCTGGCAGACTTTAGATTGTGAGTTACAATTTTCCCATAGATTGCCATACGTTGCATAAAAATGCACTATCAAGCTTTTTTTATATTTTTATTCATCTACTTCAAGATCATACTAAACAAAGTCCCTCTAAAAATGTCAAGGATTTTAAAATGTAGGTTCAGTCAAGACACACAATGGAACATGCTCAAAAGACATAATGATAAGAATTGGAATGGCCAAGAACAGCATGGTTCAACTGAACAATATTTGGAAAGACCACAGCCTAACAGCAGAACTTACAATATATATATAAAACTCTCTAAATGTCTTGTCTGGCCATTGAAATTATATGGCTGCGAAGCATGGACAATGAGGAAAGAGGATGAAAGACGAAAAGAAGCAGCAGAGCTGTGGTATTACCGAAGACTGCTGAAGGTCAAATGAACAGATTGGCGCCCAAATGAAAGCACGCTGAGTGATTTGAGTACTACACACAAGCTCCTAGTACTTGTACAACAGAAGAAACAGAAATATGTTGGACACACAATCCGTAACGAGGGAAGAGATTTGATGTCCACTGTCCTCCAAGGTTAAGTGGAAGGATAGAGTAATGAGGATGGCCACTGGCATCACTTGCTAGAAACATCACAAACGTCAATGGCGAGAAACTCCAGGAGGTGGTTGGACTTAGCGAAGATCGAGAGCGCTAGAGGCAACTTGGTAGGACATGTGCAGCAGCCAACACTGTTCCCAGTGACGCGAACAGGTGACAGGTGAGGTAATATCAAGATGCCAAAAATGACACTTCCCAAAAGTTAAGGACTAAGTAATATACTTTGCCTCTGATAACAGAATTCTTATTTTGATGTAATTCAAAACAGAATGATTTAGTTAGGTATTGATTTACATTTAGATCCAAGCATAAGTTCTAGATATAGAATTAGACTTACCAATTCTGATAACAGAGCACTACCTGTTCAACAAAGGTTTGTTGTTGTTTTTTGTGCTAAAGGTAACTGGATGCCCTATTCCCATCCATCTCATAAAAGTTAAAAATATGTCAGCTCTTCATCTTTAAAAATGTCTAAGGTAAAAGGATTCATGGTTACAAAATAGAAAAAAAAAACATGAAAGAAAAAAAAAGAAATGTCACAACTGTTCCAGAGACATTATGTTAACATGGTATAATGCTCTATTGATTACCATAAATAATTTTTAGTTTCACAATACATGTTGGTCCATTGTGTTATTATTCTTTTTACCCTTGCAAACTGACCCTTTTTGCCATTTTGAGATCAGTATGCATGTATTCAAAGCCATGTAGATCTATCTTCGTGGTTTATCAGTAGAAGTTTAAAATAAATTTCACAAACTTTCCTTAACTGTGTTAGTGTCACACTAAATCTATCCTGATAATCATATTAATCTGGCGAGAAAGAGTGTAAATTGTGGAATTCAAAGTTTATATTTAGACAAGATCTATACATCATTTATTAAAAACTCACTTCGCTTTGGCCAGTCTATTCAGCTTCACAAAACAATGCCCCATGCCAAGACGAACTGAGGCAGGGCAAGTGGGGTTGGTACGCAATGCCTTTTTGTAGTAAGCCAACGCACCCCGATAATCTTTCTTGTTGAAAGCAATGCAAGCTTTGCCCAGAAGGGAGGGAATGTTGTTGGAAGACTGAAAAACACAAAAGTATTAGTTCAATAATATTTCTGATTAGTCCTATAGTTTTTGGGGTTTTTTTCTATTAATATCAATTTATATCAACAATAATCAAGAAGGAAAATAAATGTCCACCAAAAATAATAACATTTCTTATCAGGACTCTGCTACCTACGCTTTGGGCAACATAAACAATATTTTGCCCATCTAAACAATTGCCTTTGAACATATACAATATACAGCTAATAATGATTAAGTTCATTAGAAGAATCTAGGTGATCTCAAATGCAGAAGATACCCCTTCCCAAAAGAAAAAAAATCAAAGCGAAGTGAACATTTTTCACACACCCCCTCCCAAAAAAAACCAACAACCGAACTCCAAACCTTATAAAGTGAAAAAAAAAAAAATCTTAAACTTTACATTTCAATCTTCAGCAATATTCTTAGATGTCTACACAGGAAAATGTTCAATAAAGCAAAATTGTTCTGATTTCATAAAATAACCAAAAGAACAGAATTATATAATTAAACATAATTTAGCATTGTACAATGAAGTGTATTCTTCCTGTCTCACCTGGTTAAGCACAAAATTGAACTGTGCATCGGCCTGGTCCATCTTGTCTCCTTCCAGCAGACAGAAGTAGGCACGTCCCAGCAAGTGGTTCTAAAATACAGACGCATTTGCAAATGACAAAATATGAATTCTGAATTCAAAATAAAGCATGAAAACTGAACTCTGTGTCAAGATATAAAAAAAAAAAAACACAACAAAAAAACAAAACACAGAAAAATAAGTGCAAATTATAAAAATGAAAAACTTTAACTTTTAATTGCAATTAATCAAGCATTATGATTTAATGTTTCTTGAGGGGAGAACCATCACACTATATCTATCATATCAACACCATCATCATTATTATTTTATTATTATTATTTTATTGTCATTTTTTTAAAATTATTATATTATTATTATTATTATTATTTTCATTGTCATTTTTATCGTTTTCATTTTATTGCTACAATTATTGTTTTATTACTATAATTACAATTATTAAAATACTATCTTTATTATTATTATCATTATTATTACTATGATTATTTTATTATTATTACCATCATCTTCATTATTTTGCTTCACTTGCAGACAATTTTTATTGTATTTTATTTTTAGTTTATAAGACAATGACCAGAACTAAAGCATAATTTGACACACAACAAAAATCCATTACCTGGTCGTACATAATGATTCTGTCAGCAGTAGTGTAAAGGAGAGTAGCCTTGGTGAAGAGCTCCCTCTTCCTGTCTTTGCTCTTCTCCTTATGTGCCTGCTGGACATAGTAAGCCGCTAAAGTATCCAACGATCGCATCTGATCTTTATCACAATTGGCGTAGTCTAAACTTGCATCTGTACGAGAGCCTTCCAAAATCTTCACGAAGTCCTCGACAAATCCTTGGCGATAATATTCCAACTGTATAAGAATAAGAGACAAAACCAAGGCCATAACAATTTGAAAACAAAATATGAATTATGTCTCTGAATTAATATTTTCTGGCCACATAAATAAAAAGATTAAAGAAAAACTAGAAAAACAACAACAAAATCCCATGGGAGAAGTATGAATGAGTGATGATCAAATGAACATCAATTTTGCATGTCTCTGAACTTTTTTTTATACTTTATCATTACCTAAACAGTTGAATTCAATAAAGAGAAACTTAAAACAAACCTAAAATAAAAATAAGTACTTGTCCTTAGATGATGGGGAAAATAAGAAACTAGATCTAATTAAGGATTGTATGTTTCTGTGTTTCAGACAGTTGAACAAATAACAAACAAACCTGTAAAGCTGATAATCTTATAGTGATGGTAACAGCAAAAAAAAAAAAATGAAAAAGGAGAAAATTTTCTGTGCCTTGACAAACTTTCTGTAGCCATTGTAAAACCTCCTGCCTCATAAATGTGAACCTAACACTAACAGGCTTTATTACTTTGTAGAGTCTGACACAAAAAGAGGGGCGTGCTGCAAATTAGTATTAGACCTGCTTCTGACTCCTATAGGGAGATTCTTTAAATCTCTCCTGAGTCATAGAAACTATCTAAATATTCCACAGCAGTAATATTTCTTGTCTTCCTCTTCAAGGCATATTTGACTGTATGTATACCAGAAAATGTTGAAATGTCCATGCTGGCAGCTTTTGATTTCATGACAGCCTGTGGATTCAGGGTCTATATTTCCTCTTCTAGCCTCTAGATGATTTGATCACTTTGAAACAGACATATCAATACTATCATAGACAGGAGGGACACTAAATATGGAAGGCACACCATCCTTGGGCAGTAAAAGCCTTAGATCTAGGTCTCTTCCTACTTGTACTGCTAGGCCTATGACTTCAGGCCCCTGTGTTCAGAAAAGCACCATTACAACTGTACCTGGATCCATCGGCCCGTAGAAAGAGCAGAGCTATAAGAAATTAATAATGTAATTGTTTTGTCCAATTCGCACACGCCGCGACCGTCTAGCTACATATAGAAGTCATAATCTGATAGCCTGTAATAAAGTAAATGAAAAGTGTGGTTGCCGTAAACGTGTAAGCATGAAAAGTCCGTCGTATGACGTCACTTGCTGTATACCGCATACAAGTTCAGTCTATTACTGCCTCTTCCATCAAGATCAAGATTCTAGACATATTCATAAATTATATATCTTTAAGCGTTTAAAATGTGCCTTGTTGAAACAGTTGGAAACCGCATAGGAAGTACGCATTGGTTCAACGCAAGGCCCCCACTTAGGCTTTAGTGCTGTATGATACCGATCAATGTATGTAAAGTATACTCACCCCTAGAGTGACCCATATGTGCAAGGGTGCAACTTCTTGTCGCAATATATTCAAAACTTCTTCTCCTTCAGGCAACTGATTCAGGTCCAACTCAATGACCTACAGAACACCAACAAAAGATAATTCTGGTAATCATGTTAATTAGTAAATTTAAGAACAAAATTATTGTAGAGTCAAGACATATTCTTGCCATCCTTCATCAGTATCATATTTTTGCTATTATATTGCAATCTCCCATGATTACCTTGATGGTATTTAAACAAACATAAAGACCCGGAAGAGAGCAAAAATAGAGACAGACAGAGATAGAGATGGACAGTGAGAGAGAATATTTATTGCTGAGTCAATAGAAAATAACATGATACAATGATAAAGGCCACTACTGGAGGCCACTAGAGAAGTGACTGTGACTGTAGTGTTTGATTCAACAAAGATCAATCCATGCTACATCTATCATGGAAACATTAAATTAATGAAGAAAAGAAATATTCTTGCAATAGACAGTCATAGTCCTAATCTCCCAAACAGCATATATAGCTGAGTATTCTGTCTGATTTGTCTGTCAAAATGGAAATGGGCGGATTCATACACAGGGCATCCTTAGAATCTAAGACTGGTATTGCTAAGGCCAAGGCAGATCTATCCATGTAATCTAAATGTAACTGCTAATCAGCGTCGAGCAGAGTCGAGCAAGTGTCAAGCGGTGTGAACATGTATTTGTGTGTGTGTTTTATGGTTGAAAATATCATCATGTGGCTTTTATTATATAAGCGAATATATAATACGATCATCTTCATGTGGCTTTTAGTATATATTAGCGAATCTTTTTCTTTTTTTCTTTAAATGTTACAAAGATTTCAAAAATAACTTTGAGCGATGATTATGAACGCACAAGTTCAAGGTTGAACGCAATGTAAAGTGTAAATTATAAACAACACATGAAAAGTGTCTAAGATACTTAAGAGTTAATATAAGTAGAGATCTAACTTAACATTCGCAGTATCGACACGTGAAGGACACCAAGTCACCGGTCCTGTGTATGGCAGAGCCTACACATATTTGGTGATACCACCTTTCGCAATTGTCACACGATACCCATTCCATGCGCCCGTCACTGTCACACAGTACCCTATCCACCTCCTCCAACTTACATTCATGACATACGTCACTTAAAAGTCAGTTGGAGCATCACTGGCACCACTGGCACTAGTTTGGTAGGCAACCGTTGAATTCAACTTATGTTTTTTGTTGAAATGTAATAAATTTCGACCAGTCCTTGGTCGCCCTTTCCTTTTCACAAAGGGTAATTGAACCGACATTGTTAAATTGTCAATATTAGACGAAGAATCTGACTCCTCAGTTACAAGGGCAACCAAGTTGTGAACGGCTTGAGAGTCCATGTTAGCATCATCGGCATGCTGAGACGGAAACGTATTATATTCAGAACCAACAAATTGTGTTAGATTCGAAGTCTTCGCCGGAGCTGTACCCTCGGGAATAACATTAGTACCGGGCACAGACGGGTTTGGAGTCGGGGGCACCTCCACTGTACTCTCGGGAATAACATTAGTACGGGCACAGACGGGGTTGGAGTCGGGGAACCTCCACTGTAACCTCGGGAATAACATTAGTACCGGGCACACCGACATCTAAGATTTGTTTGTTTGTTTGATTGAGGTATAGCCCAGTACATCCAAAGAGGACAATCTCAGGGCTTTCTAGTTGGGATAATCAGATGGCAGGATTGTTATTATTCATGATAAAAATATATGGTAAATACGATAAAAAGTTGTATAGGTTTCTTTTTAAAATATTCGAATATTTA
>JBCHJU010179266.1:0-10010 GCA_039654505.1 Plocamopherus imperialis | reverse complement strand
CCCCCCCCCCCCCCCAAAAAAAAAAAAAAACCCTTTTACCCACAAAAAAGCAAACAAATTGAGTGCTTATTGATGCTTATAATGGCAGTAAAAAGTACTTGCACAGTAACCTCATAATGTGTCTGTGCAAAAACCATGTCTTTGTCTACTATCATCAATATCAACAACACAGCATGATACATGTAATGATAAGATCTACAGGAATCGTGTCGAAGCAGCCTGAGTGCAGAGAGGAGAGGAGCTCTTTATCCCCAGAAACTAGAAATCATTTGTCATGGCCATCTAGTAAACCTTAAGCCCAAATAATATCTAGGGGGGCCAGTACACTATTGATGCTGAAAAGAAGCCTAAATAAGGTCACCCAAAAACAAAAAAATAAAAAACAACCCAAAAACGTCCAATATAAAAAGCACCCCAAACAATTAAAATCCTAGATAGCCGCCAGTGATCCAAACAATGCTGTATGTGTCCAGTGGCATGATTCCACATGAAGAGGACTTGAAAAGTTAATGACACTGACAATGTGTTACTCACATCATAAAAACAAAAAACAATCGAACAAACAACACCTGTACAAAAACATGCACAAGCAAAAATAGCACCTGCCCCAGCCCCAAACTCCCTTCTCCCACCCATCCACCCTCTCCCATGTTAATAAAAGAAAAAAAAAACCACAACAAACAAACAAAACAAACAAGCACATGGACAAAAATAAAAAAGAAGAAAGGAACACCCCAAACACCTCTCCTCCCCCCCCCAAAAAAAAAAAAAGAAAAAAGAAAAAAAGAAAACCAGCAACGGAAAACCAAACAAAACCGAACAAAAATAAAAAAAAGTCAACACACAGAAAGGCCAAACATCAATTTAAAACCCCTCCTCTGCGCAAAAAAAAACAAAACAACAAAAAACAAAACAAAACAGACAAAACCCCCCTCCCTCCCTCCCCCCCCCAAACAATTTAAAACCAAAATACCCCTCAGTAATCCATCCAATGCTGTCTGTGTCCCGTGGGGGCCTGTCATCTTACATAATCACTTGGTACCCTGGCCGATTTCTTGTCAAACACCTGAGGATTAAATAAGGGCTCAATTAGGAAGCCTGGGCTCTCAAGGAACAAAATGAAAAGAGGATAAATGCAGCAGACATGATTATGGCTCTATCGGGGAATGCTAAGAGTAAGATGAACAGAAGAAAAGAACAAACTAAACGAAAGCATCCTTAACAAAATAGCTACAAAAATGAGGCGGCTCCAAGAACTAGTCTTCTAGTCTTAGTCTCCATAATAGCTGACACACTCAGATAGCTGAGTATTCTTGTCAATGCACTTTAAGTACTCTATTATTCTAGTATTTTGATATTAGTGTTGTACATTTAAGTTTCTGTTTGAAAACTTATGTATCTTTACTGAGACCAACCAAAGAGCCAGCAAAACTAGCTTTATGGCAACCAGACCGCAGGGAAAGACTGAGGGGAAGGGGGAAAAGGAAGGACCATCAGTGTCCTATATTCCCAACCTGGGCATCCATGGGAAAGTCGCAGAGACAGGGGATCTGGAACGGTGGAGGAAGGTTGTGAACAGTACAGTGACTAACATTGAAAAGACATATGTCTGCAGTGACATCGACAGGTGACTGATGAAGTGACATTATAAAAAAGTCATGTGGCATGATTCCACATGATAAGAGGACTTGAAATAATGGTTATCGGTACCAAATTAATGGTACATTAACACAAGTACATACTTTACTCACGTAATGAAAAACAACAAACAAAATACTGCACAAAAACAGATACGAGCAAAAATGACGCTCATCACCCCACCCCCTTCTTCCCCTCCATTCTCAAACTTTCCACTACACCCCAATCCCCTTCTCTCACTAGTTTCACCCCTCCCTCCACCCATATCCAAAAAAGAAAGCAAAAAACATGTACAGGTGAAAAGAAAAGAAAAGAAAAGAAAGAAAAGAAAGTCAAAGAGACAACCACAAACTAACATCCCCCCCCCAACATTCTAAAAAAACCCAACAAAAACAAAAACAACACAAAAACTCACACAACAATTTAAATCCTAGATAGCTCTAAGTGATCCATCCAATGCTGTGTGTGCCCAGTGGGGTGAAGCAATACTAACAGCCCGCTGTCTTCCTCAACCACCTGGTGTCATGCTGGCTGGTTTCTTGGCAAGCCCCTGAGACTATTTTATGAAAAAAAAAAAAATCATGACATAATGCTACATGAGAAGAAAATTTGAAACAATGGTTAGCTACATAATGATTCTGTGATCCATTGTCATGAACTACCCATGTCATAAAAGACGGCAAATAAAACTAAAACAAAGCCCTACACAAAACCATTAACTTAAACAAAAATAATACTCAATAAAAATCCCCACACAAAACAACAACAACAACAACAACAACAACAACAACAACAACAACAAACTACAAACAAACAAGAGCACAGCAAAAATAAAAGGAAAACACCAACAACATCACCCCACCCTCCATTTACCCACAAAAAAAACAAAACAACAATCTGAAAAACAAAAGAAATTACAAAAGTCCAACAAAAAAGCACCCAAAATCATTTAAATCCTAGATAGCCATCGGTGATCCAAACAATGTCGTGTGTGTCCAGTGGCATGATTCCACATGACAGGAGACTTGAATCCATAATGATACAGTGGCACATGTATTACTCACATCACAAAAACAATGGACAATGGAACAAATAAAACCTGTTAAAAACAAGCACAAGCAAAAACAGCACCCGCCCAGCCCCAAACTCCCTTCTCCCACCTGTCCAGCCCTCGTCCTGTTAATAAAAGAAAATAACAAAAAAAACCAACAAAAAACACAAAACAAACAAACGGTAAAAATAAAAAAGAAGAAAGAAACTCCCCAAACAAACACCTCTCCTCCCACAAAAAAGCAACAACCGAAAACCAAACAAAACAGAAGAAAAAAAAAGCCAACACCCAAAAAGGCCACAAATTACTTTAAAACCCCTCTTTCTCTCAAACAAAAAGAAAAACACAACAACAAACAAAACAAAAAAAACCACAGACAAAATAACCCAACACAACAACCCCAAACCAATTTAAATCCTAAATACCCCTCAGTAATCCATCCAATGCTGTGTGTGTGTCCAGTGGCGGAGGGGAGGGAGGGGGGGGGGGAAGGGGTGAATATTAATTGTCTGTCATCTTTTATAACCACTTGGTGCCCCGGCCCGTTTCTTATTATACACCTGAGGATTAATCAAAGGCAACATTAGGAAGCCTGGACTCTCAAGAAACAAGATGAAAAGAGGATAAATGCAGCGGACATGATTATGGTTCTATCAGGGAATGCTAAGAATGAGCTGGACAAAAAAGAACAAAATAAATGAAAGCGTCCTTAACGAAATAGGTACAAAAATGAGACTGTTCCCAGAACTTAACCAAAGAAGACTCTGATACATTGGACATGCAACAAGGTACAGAAAAACTAGCTTGATGGTAACCAGCCCGCAGGAACGACTGAGGGAAAGAGGAAAAAGGAAGGGACATCAGTGTCCTATATTTCAAGCTTGAAGGACATGACATGCCTGGGTATCAATGGCAAGGACGCTGAGACAGGGGATCGGGAACGGTGGAGGAAGGTTGTGCACAGTACGGCGACTAACAACGAAAAGACAAGACGTCTGCAGTGACATCGACAGGTGTCAGATGACATGATATTATGGAAAAAGTCATATGGCATGATTCCACATGATATGAGGACTTGAAATAATGGTTATTTATACCAAATTAATGGTACATTAGCACAAGTACATTTATTACTCACGTAATGAAAAACAACAAAATACTGCACAAAAACAGATACAAGCAAAATTATGCTCATCACCCCATCCCCTTCTCTCACACCACCCTCCACTCACATCCAAAAAAAGAAAACAAATAAACAACAACAAACAAACCATGTACAAGTGAAAAAAAAAGAAAAAAGAAAAGAAAAGAAAGACGAAGAGACGACCACAAACTAACAACCCCCGCTCCCTCCATTATAAAATAATCAAAAACAAAAACAACATAAAAACTCACAAAACAATTTAAATCCTAGATACCCGTAAGAGATCCATCCAATGCTGTGTGTGCCAAGTGGGGTGAAGCAATACTTCTTCAACCACTTGGTGCCACGCTGGCTGGTTTCTTGGCAAGCGCCTGAGGGTAAATTAAAGAATTCGTTAAGAAAAAAATCATATCGTATTATTCTACATGAGAAGGAAACTTGAAACAATGGCTACCTACATAATGATTCTGTGATCCATTGTCATGAACTACCTATCTCATAAAAGACAGGGGGGTGGGGTTGATATTGACGGCCTGTCATCTTACATAACCACTTGATGCCTGGCCGGTTTCATGTCAAACACCTGATGATTAATTAAAGGCAACATTAGGAAGCCTGGACTCTCAAAAAACAAGATGAAAAGAGGATAAATGCAGCAGACAGGATTATATTATGGTTCTATCAGTGAATGCTAAAAATAATCTGGTAAAAAAAGAACGAACTAAACGAATGTGTCAAAAGGTACAAAAATGAGGCTGCTCCTAGAACTGAACCAAAGAAGACTCCAATACATTAGACATGCAACAAGGTATAGCAAAACTAGCTTGATGGCAACCTGCCCCCAGGGAAAGAGTGAGGGAAAGACGAAAAAGGAAGGACCATCAGTCTTGTATATTTCCAACCTTAAGGACATGAAAGGCCTGGGCATCCATGGCAAAGACGCAGAGACAGGATCGGGAACGGTGGAGGAGAGTTTAGAACAGTATGGCAACTAACATCGTAAAGATAGACGTCTGCGGTGACGTCGACAGGTGACAGATGAGGTGACAATATGACAAAGGTCATATGGCATGATTCCACATGATAGGAGGACTTGAGACAATGGCTATCGGTACCAAATTAATGGTACATTAACAGAAGTACATGAATTACTCACGTAATGAAAAAAAACAAACCAAAATCCTGCACAAAAACAGATACAAGCAAAAATTACGCTCATCACCCCACCCCCTTCTTCCCCTGAATTCCTCAACTTTCCACTACACCCCTATCCCCCTCTCTCACCCCACTCTCTAACCATATCCAAAAAAGAAAGGAAAAAAAAAGCATGTACAAGTGAAAAGAACATGTACAAGTGAAAAAAAAGAAAGGAAAAGAAAAGAAAAGAAAAGAAAGACAAAGAGACAACCACCAACTAACATCTCCCTTCCTCCAAAAAACAAAACAAAAACAAAAACAAAAACAAAAACAACACAAAAACTCACAAAACAATTTAAATCCTAGATACCCGTAAGTGATCCATCCAATGCTGTGTGTGCCCAGTGGGCTGAAGCAAAACTAACAGCCTGCTGTATTCCTCAACCACATGGTGCCATGCTGGCTGGTTTCTTGGTAAGCGCCTGAGGGTTATATAAAGACTACATTATGAAAAAAAACCCATATGGCATGATTCTATATGAGAAGAAAACTTGAAACAATGGTTAGCTACATAATAATTCTGTGATCCATTGTCATGAACTACACATCTCATAAAAGACAGTCAATAAAACAGAGAAACAAAGCCCTACGCAAAAACATTAACTTAAACAAAAATAATACTCAATAAAAAGCCCCACTTTAAATATAAAAAACAACAACAACAAACTAATAAACAAACAAGCGCACAGCAAAAATAAAGGAAAACATCAACAACATCCTCCCACCCCGCTTTTACCCACAAAAACAATATCAAAAACAAAACAAATAAAAAAATTCCAACATAAAAAGCACCAAAAACAATTTAAATCCTAAATAGCCGCCAGTGATCCAAAAAATGCTGTATGTGTCCAGTGGCATGATTCCACATGACAGGAGGACTTGAAAACTTAATGATACAGTGACAATGTGTTAGGCCTACTCACATCATAAAAATAATAAACAATCGAACAAACAAAACCTATACAAAAACATGCACAAGCAAAAATAGCATCCGCCCCAGCCCCAAACTCCCTTCTCAGACCTGCCCACCCCTACTCCTGTTAATAAAAGAAAATAACACAACAAATAAACAAAGCCAATAAACACAAGGCAAAAAGAAAAAAAAAAAAGAAACACCCCAAACACCTCTCTTCCCCTCAAAAAGCAACAAACGAAAACCAAACAAAACAAAAGAAAAAAAAATGCCAACATACAAAAAGGCCTAAAACCACTTTAAAACACATCTTCAAAGCAAAAAACAAAAGCAAAACAAAACAAAACAAAACAGACAGAAAACCCAACACAACCCCCCAAACCAATTTAAAACCTAAATACCCATCAGTCATCTATCCAATGATGTATGTGTGTCCAGTGGGGAATGGGGGATTGCCTGTCATCTTGCATAACCACTTGGTGCTCTGGCCGGTATCTTGTCAAACACCTGAGGATTAAATAAGGGCTACATTAGGAAGCCTGGAATCTCAAGGACAAGATGAAAAGGAAGGACAATAAGTGTCCTATATTTTGAACCTAAAGGACATCATATTCCTGGGAATCCATGGGAAAGGCGCAGAGACAGGGGATCGGGAACGGTGGAGGAAGGTTGTGAAAAGCATTGCGGCTAAGATAAAAAAGAAAGATGTCTGTGGCATCGTCGACAGGTGACAGATGAGGTGACATTATAAAAAAGGTCATATGACATGATTCCACATGATAGGACAAGAAAGAATGGTTATCGGTACCAAATTAATGGTACATTTAACACGTGTACATGTAATATGTAATGAAAATCAACAAACAAACAAAACCCTGCACGAAAATACATACAAACAAAAATAAATACTCATCACTCCACCCCCTTCTTCCCCTCCATCCCCCATTCCTTTCAACACCAACCCCATGCCCTTCCCTCACCCTACCCTCCACCCCATTCAAAAAAAACAACAAAAAACATGTTCAATTAAAAAAACAAAAAAATAAAGAAAATAAAAAGACGAAGAGATAATCACGAACACCCCCGCCTCCCCCCAGGCCCACAATATAAAAAACTAAAAACAAAAACAAAAACAGCACAAAAACCCACAAAACAATTTAAATCCTAGATACCCGTAAGTGATCCATTCAATGTTGTGTGTGTCCAGTGGCATGATTCCACATGACAGGAGGACTTGAAAACTTAATGATACAGTGACAATGAGTTACTCACATCATAAAAATAAACAATCGAACTAACATAACCTGTAAAAAACAAGCACAAGCAAAAATAGCACCCACCCCAGCCCCAAACTCCCTTCTCCTATCCGCCCACCCCTCCTCCTGTTAATAAGGGACAAGAAACGAACAAAACAAATAAACAGAGGCAAAAATAAAAAAAGGAGAAAGAAACACCCCAAGCACTTCGCTTCCCCCCCCTCCCCCCTAAAAAAGAAGAAAAGCAGCAACCGAAAACCAAACAAAACAGAAGAAAACAAACAAATTAAAAAAAAAGAAGCCTACACAGAAAGAGGCCACAAACTAATTTAAAACCCCTCTCTCACTCGACAAAAAGACAAAACAACAAACAAAACAAATCAAAACAGACAAAATAACACAACACAACAAATCCCCAACCAATTTAAATCCTAAATACCCATCAGTTATCCATCCAATACTGTGTGTGTGTCCAATGGCGGGGGGTCAAATAGGGGGAGGGGGGATGGAAAAAAACGGCCTGTCATCTTACATAACCGCTTGGTGCCCTGGCCGGTTTCTTGTCAAATACCTGAGGATTAAATAAGACTACATTGGGAAGCCTGGACTCTCAAGGAACAAGATGAAAAGAGGATAAATGCAGCAAATTATGGTTCTATCGGGGAATGCTAACAATAAGCTAACAATAAGCTGGACAGAAAAAAGAACAAACGGAAGTGAAGAAATAGGTACAAAAATTAGACTGCTACTAGAACTCAACCAAAGCAGACTCCTATAAATTGGAAATGCAACAAGGCACAGCCAAATCAGCTTGATGGCAACCAGTCTGCAGGGAAGGACTGAGGGAAAGAGGAAAAAGGAGGGACCATCAGTGTCCTATATTTTCAACCAATCGGGAATGGTGGAGCCCACCTCCATCCCCTTCGCTCACCCCACCGCGACTCAAAAAAGCAAACAAAAAACATGTAAAAGTAAAAAAAAAAAGAAAAATAATACCCATAAAGACAAGAAAGAAATGAAAGACGAAGAGATAACCACAAACTAACACCCCCTCCCCTCCAATATTAAAAAAGAAAAAAAAACCCTACCAAAATCAACAAACCAATTCAAATCCTAGATACCCATAAGTGATCCATCCAATGCTGTGTGTGTCAAGTGGGGTGAAGCTATACTAACAACCTGCCACCTTCCTCAACCACTTGGTACCAGGCTGGCTGGTTTCTTGTCAAGCACCTGAGGATTAATTAAAGACTACGTTATGAAAGAAAACATAATATGGCATGATTCTGCATGATAGGAGGACTTGAAAAAAATGGCTATCGTTACAACTTAATGATACAGTGATACAACTATTACTCACCTCATAAAAATAAACAAACAAACAAAGCCTTGACAAAGACATGCACAAGTATAATAAAACAAAAAAACACTCCCGCCACCTCCACCCCCTCCCCACACTAATGCTAAGAAAAACAAAACAAAAAAAAACATCGCACAATATAAAAAAGCAACAAAAAAACCCCAAAAAACAAATAAACACAATGCAAAAACAAAGAAAAAAACCCCAACACCAACTTCCCCGCAAAAAAACAAAAAGAACCCAAAACCAAAACACAGTGAAGCAAAGACAACACAAAAACCCACAAAACAATTTCAATTCCAAATACCCCCTCTGTGATCCATCCAATGCCGTGTGTTTGCCCTATGGGCATGGAGAATGGGTCCGCCGTCTCTCTCTTAACCCCTTGGTGCACTGACTGGTTGTCATTCTTGTCAAGCACCTGATGATGAAGGAATACGTTGGGTCAACATTATAAGGCATGATTCTACAGGAGAGAAGAACATGGAACAATGGTTACCAAATCAGTGATATCATTCGACTCATTACAACAACAATAACTACAGCAACAACAGCAAAACCAACAACAACAGCCACAGCAACAACAGCAACAAGAACAACGACATCAAAATAACAGCTACAACAACAAAAGACATGGAAACACAAATAAAAACAATTTAATGACAATAAGAAATATAAAATGACAAAAGCAAACAATAACATGCACAAAGAAAAAAGCCAACTAAAAACAAACAGCAAAAAGTTAAACAAAAACAACAACAAAAACAGCAACAACAAAATAACAGAAACAGCGGCAAGAACAGAAGAAACAAAAACAACAATAAACAAACAAATACCAAAACCAAACAACAATTGACAACAAAGATAATGTATAGACTGCACGTTACTACAACCGTTACCACATTCAATATTTCCTATCTAAATACACGAGCATGTTTGAACAAAAACGTAGAGAAAAGCAAAAAGAAATAAATCAGGACAATTCAAATGGATATGTTCATGTACAACTTCGAATATCAACTCATTGCCATAATAAGTTAACACCATCGTCGCCGCTCTCACATTCTCTGAAAATAAAAATATTGGAGACAAATCAGTGACAAACTAAAACTGGTCAGAGTTCAATACATCTTCATGAATCACAGCATATTTACTTGTCTTAAGTAAAAAAAAAAACCAAAACAACAACAAACAAACAAACAAACAAACAAACAAAGGGAATGGGAAAATAGGGCAAAGAAAATTGAAGAAGACAATAAAGCAAAGGAAAGATCAAGAGCACACCATCCCTTCTCATTGGTCCAAGTTATCTACCATCACTTCAACCAAATGCCAGCAGAATGTCAATGGCCTTGCTGTTGAACCGGCCAAAACTCTTGCAAGACCAATACCCAGCCAGCTTCCACAAGTCTTTTGACGCAAGCCAGAAAGCTTCCCCATCCACAGAACGG
>JBCHJU010179155.1:0-10010 GCA_039654505.1 Plocamopherus imperialis | reverse complement strand
ATCAAAATAAATCATAATTCGCCAAAATGTTTAAAAAATAGAAGTAATATACGCTTTTTTAAATTCACATAGAACCCCTTTAGCGCAACACAAAAAGCGCTCAGGAAGGCAAACTTGCCCTCACCGGAAGTGGTGAGCGAGGGCTTCAATTCGGCACGAGTGCCGCCATTACTACGGACTCTAGTTCTATTTTTAAACTTTTTGGAGGTAACTCAATTATTTGCTTTTTCAATACATGTGTACTATCAATTAACAACCTCTCTGGTTCATTGTATGTTGAGGAGTATGAAGTCTCTGGATTTCACATGACTTTATTCCTAAACGTCTTTTATGTTGTCTTTAATTATTACTTTATACCCTTAATATTTATTCTCAAAATTGATTCTTTGTGTCTTATTCACTTAAAAAGCAAGCAAGCAATTTACCTAAGGAAAATGTTTGAAAGGATCTGTGTCCCTGAACCACTCTGCTACATAATTATTTGAATAAAATGTTGGGGTTTTGTTGTTGTTTTTTTTTAATTCATCACTAAAAAAAAGCTAATAATCTTTCTCACTGCTGATCTGATCAACGTATAACAATAAGGCGGACTGCACCTTAATTACTGGGTTCCCGGTTCTTAAGGGGGTAGTTTATAAAGGAAAAATTTGGTTTCAGGAAAACACTGGGTTCTTAGGCGAACCGGGTTCTTAGAGCAACTCTACTATACTTCATCTATGGAGAAAACTTCACATGACCACTTTCCTACAGTTAAATCTGTGATCTAGAAACAGTTCTTCTCACTTGATCTATGGAGAAAACCTCATATGAAGAGTTTCCTATGGTTATATCTTTGGTCTTTGTCAATGACAATGATTTTAACATCAGTTTATTTAATTATAATAGACCTTAAATTGATTTTTGCTTTTCATGGCAATTTTATCCTTTTTTTTTACATACTTACAAATTTATATGGTGATTGGAACTAGGAATGGATTTTTTGTTACTTATCTGTTTTGTATATAATACATGTATGCCAGTATTTAGGATTTGCCTCAATCTCATGTATAAGGTCATTAGCTTTTCTAGTGTTATTTTGTTTTGTTATTATCTTTTTTGCGATTGTGTCATTATATTTTTAAAATATCTTTCCTTTTCCAGATTGAAATTGACATTGAACCAACAGATAAGGTATTATTGCATTCATTTTATTCTGTCCTAGTTTATTTTACATTGCTATTATAATTATATCATTTTATGTTGTTGGCTGTTTTTTTTTTCATGATTCATATTATGTTATTAATGTATTATTTTTATATCATATTATATAAAACTAGATAAAACTAGTATCATATTTTTGTATTATTTGAGTGGTACAGGGTGAGGTGCAACATTGTTTAGTTTTGCAAGACTTTTTTTTTTCCAATATATTTTTTTAATGGGGCTGGTGGAGTTAACAGGCCTGTTTATGCATTGTTTTTTGTTGTGAAAATCTATGTGTGTTATATTATATTGTGTTTTGTTTATATGCTTTTGGGTGCACTTTGTTGTAGGCTGGGTTTTTTTTTTTTTGGGGGGGGTTCTGCGAAGTGGGGGTACTAACTAGTATAATAGGAGTCTAAAATGTTAATGCCTGTGTGTGAATTGTATGTATACGGCATAAGCATGTCCTAATTATGCCATTCAACATGTGTCTCGTATATGAGGTTCAACACATTAAAGCATTAATAACATTGATCAGAGGCTAATTTAAATCTCCCACATTGATCTAATAATACGAGACATGTGTCTCGTATATCAGGTTCAACACATTAAAGCATTAATAACATTGATCAGAGACTAATTCAAATCTCCCACATTGATCTAATAATATTCTACTACATCAAGATAGTCATAGTTGAATATGAAAAAAAAAAAACTTAAATAAAGACAGAGAAAAAGGAAAAATATTAATAATAACAGTCTGTCCATGTCTGTGTCGTGTATAATCTTACGCAATAAAAATATGGAAAACTAGTGAGATTTGTACAGTCTTAATCATAATGAGAATAATGTGTACCATCAATTCAGGAATGGCCGAAAAGCCATATGGCGAAAGTTTTGGTGAATATGATTGATGCTGGGGAAGGATTGAATTTTGCTATGCAAAAATCAGAGGGTACACATGTAAATATTTCAAACGGTAAATTTGCAGTCTGTTAAAAAAGATGGCTACTAAAATATTTTGTCCTGGCCTGTTCAACTTAGCCAAAATCTGCATTTAGATGAGTTATTGTTTAGTATTCTTTGTTATTCTATTCTTTCTAGTATATTGTTTATATTTATACAGTCATTACCAAATGTATGCATTGTGTAGGATTAGGATAAAGCTGCAACAACAACCAAATTAAATACAGTGCTCACGGCTTATAAGAACATATCGGTTATAAGAACGATTTTCTGCCTTGCAGAATTCTTTCCTATTTATTTCCATCGGTTATAAGAACGCAACATCGGATATAAGAACACTTGGTGACAGCTGTTTCCCCAGTGAAACCTCTTTCAATCAATTCAAGTTGTATCAATTTTTTCAGAGGTAACAGAGAAATGGAAATTTCTTATGGTGGTACTTGTACAAAAATAGGTGTACGGCGTTTTGACACTCTATTACACTAGGCAATATGTAGCTCTGGTCTGTCAACTCCCACCATGCCTCCGACCCTTGGCAGCATAAGTTAGTGATGACATCAAACGAAACGATTGGCGACTTATCAATCGAGATCGGCGTCTGGATCTCATGTGTTCTTTGATGACACAACCCGGTAAGCAGGTAAGGGAACAAGTAATAAACAAACGACAAAGTGTGGGACAACAAGGTTTAGGAGTGGGCTGGATGGACGGCTGGTCAGACAATTGTTTGGCCCGTTTAACGATACGCTGCCATATGAATTAGTTTATGGGGTTCTGTATGTAGAACGGGCAAATCAACTAGAATTAATAAAAACCCAGAGTAGAATATGACTGTACACCAATTTACTACCACTACCTAGTGCAGATGTTTAACTGTGAATGTACTTCTCTTGCTTATTTCACTAAGTTACAATTATACTAGATATTTTTCAGCTAATAAACGCCCATGTGACATCTTTAACATGCGATCCATCCACCATGAAACTCAAAGTGTCAGCAAAATGTGCCTCTGAACTCTGCAATCTCAAAACTGCATAATTGTGCTTCGGCATTTTTTACACTGAGCTGTTTTTATTATTACTTTTATGCTATCTTAAGCAATGTGGATGTGAATAAAACTTCCTCATATACCAGGCATGATATAATAAGCCAGAAGTCATATGTGAACGAAGAAAAATATGAATTGAGGAGAAATTAAATTGCTCCCACTTTAAATGGAAAGATATTTCTAGGTATGTACTGGAGAAAAAAAAAAGTCAAATCGTAATCTTCTGGCTTATTTGAACAAGATCATATGTGAGTGAGAAATAAAGAAGAAATGAGACAATTTGATCTCACATGTGAAATGTTGGTGTGATTTGCAAGCATCAATCCGCTAACTCGGTGAGCAGACTGGATGTATGGCGATTTACGGGACAATGCCACTTGAATACTTGCTGGACCCCAAGGAATAAACTGAGCCAGTTTCCGTTCACGTATTCTTGACAGACTTTTATGAACCTGTTGGAACAATCAAAATTAAAAATAATAAAAATAATAATAATAATTGCATTCATATAGAGCCATAGTCCACAACAATGCTCTGAAGCGCTTTACAAGACGATATAAAGTAAAAAAGAAATTAAGTAAATAGGTACATTGTAAAAATCATGAACTGTACAAAAGCAGGCATAGAATTATGTTGACAACTAGTGGATCTAAAATTAGGGAGTGTAGTTACAATGCATATAAAAATAAATTGGGATTTTAAAATTAGAATTAAAATTAAAATTAAGAGGCTTCTTAATAACATTTTTTCCAAGAATGCTGAGAGTAGATGGGGAAGTCGAAGCGGAAAGTATTTTGACCACTATTAAAATCAAAGGTAATCATGCCAAGTGATGAAATGTTTTGGTTGCTTTCCATTCATTTTCTTCGGTTGACACATAGAACGCTGTTACTGTCGACATGCCAATGCGGAAGCTTTCTGCACATTTTTGGGATTGTTACAGATATTTCATGGGACTTGCTGGAATCGTGTGAGAACGGTAAGAGATGGAAATAATCTTACGTCAAATGCCCTGTCCACTGTAGTCAACAAATTTAGCGCTTGGTAAGTATGATTGAATTAAACTATCGCAAGTTAGAAAAAGGCTGAACGACATGCAGATCTAATATCACCAAAGTGTTTTATCACGTATTTATTACTTACAGAATTTTTTGTAAAAGGTTCTAGGGGTTACAGAGGGACAATACAGAAGGTTAATGATTGTATTAGGCTTTCAGTCATATTTTCATTCACGTCAATAAAGCAAAGGTGGGAATATCAGAACAGAACAAATCAAAGACAAACAGTAGAGATATTAGGGATATTGCGATATCGATGGCGTATTTTAACTAGAAAAAAGGTTGAACAAAATGAATATTTATTTTTTTCTTTTACATCATAGACCTAAGGGAAGAACTTTGTAAATTTTAATGCAAGCTTTCATTCTAAATTAATCCTCATTTCACTAATATAGCGTTGAAGACTGCGTAGAAGACATCTCCATTCTCACTAACAGAGGAAGTTAAATTCCATTAATTGCATGAATGCATAGATACATGTCGACATCATTGGGGAACAGCGCAAGGTCATCTGCATGTAAGAAGAATTAGGCCTGAATATTTCGTGTGCCATCACCAACAAATTCTTTCTAAGATAGTAAAAATTGTCGAATGAAGACAATATCTCAATGATTCATTTTCCTTAAATTATTATTTCTATATCGCTAAAGCTACCATTACATTGTTTTGTCTTTTAAATTCTTTTACATCGTCATATCGTCATAAACGCTAACAGCACCACTGTCATTATTAGAGTAGAGTAAAAAATGAATCAAATTAATTCGAATGATTACATACCACAAATTTTAATTGTGTGTTACAAAGTATAAGATATGATCATGTAAGTGTTAAATGCACAAGAAAATACTGGCATGCCATAAGACGACAAGAGCTGAAAACCCCCGAAATTTAAGCTGTTGAAAATGTTTTAAAACAAAAGCAGACAGAAACAAAACATAATAACAGTTAGCCGATTGTGGCCGATTGTGGCAAAACTAAATATTCCGTGAAAGTGGGTATACCGCCATTCTTTTTGTCACAGCAGCATGGCAATGTAAGATAACAAATAAATGAACAAAAAGATAGATAGATAAAAAAAGATAAGTATTAATTTTGCAGTTATTTGCATAACAAATTTAAGGGTGAAAATGGAAGCAGCAAGGGACGATAAAAATAGTAATAAATCCGTCACTCTGAAAAATCTACTGATAAAAATCAAAACGTTCGCATACACCGAGGTACTTCTTGGACCAAGGCTCGCTGAAAAGCACCATGCTGTCGGTGTTTAGTACAAGGCAGCGTCCGTTCTGCACAATTTTCGGAAGCCCTCCTGGGGGCCAGAGACTGGAACTTTGAGCCGAGACAGCGTTGCCCCTCTCGTCTTTGAAGGTGTCAGACGCAGAGTCATAGCACGCTCCAGCCCAAATGTACGTCACCGAAATGTTCTCCGCTTCGTTTATCTTCAGAATCTCTCCTATCTTCTCTGCGTAGTCAAGCAAGGCGACAGAACCGTCACGAATACGGCACTTGTTTTTTGCGCGGGAGTATTCAACGGGACCTTTGTCCAAGATTGACTTGATACAATGGGACGCAGTTGACGTCTCGACCAGAGAGTAGGAATGGGATTGGGAGGAGCACGGGGGAATCCTCTTGTACGCTGTCTTCGAGACCGGAAACGGTTCCTGTTGAAGATGGTCCTCGACGGCTTCGCTGAACAGGAAGCAAACGCCGTCCCAAAGCTGAAAGGCTTTACAGGAAGTAGTCGACGGGCTGGCACATGCCACAGCGCATTGGAGAAGGGTTTCGGCATTGCCACCAAGAGCACTTCTGACGGAAGTGTCCTTGTCAAAGGCAAATTTTTGAAACATGCGATCTGTTACAGTAGTGATGGCAACTACAGCATACATGTGAGTTGTGCTGGAAGCGAGGAAAAGGATGAAAACGCCATAACGTATCATTTGCAAAGCCATCCCTCTAACTTATTATAGCCGTTGTCAGCACAGTAAAACACAGTTGTCTGTCAGCACTTTGAAACAGAGTTGTCTGTTCCTACTTCTTGGTGCTTTCTCACGCAAGGGAACGCTTTCAGTTTGGAAGCAGGCTTAAATACCTAAAGATGATGATCATAATACTTTGTGTGGCGTTTTTAAAGCTCTCTTGTTGTCAGAGTCGTTAAGGGATAAAAAGGATAAAAACATCGATTTTACAAGTCAAATACATAATATATTGTAATAGAAAAATCGATCGATGTACAATCGACCAATAAAATGTTTTCTTGGTTTTAACTTCTCTTCTCAAACGGAGTCTTTGATAAAATTTAAATGTCAAACACTAATTTCTCAAATATCGTTTCAACGTGAGCAAAAGAGAGTACAGTTTTCCGCTGTTGTGTTTTTGTACACAAGAGGCGACGTAGCGTTTCATTTCTCAAAACTTAGTTTCGAATGATGTAGCTCGTCAACTCATATAGATAGATCGATAGCCATTGACTTATATACCAGAGAGATAAAAGGTTCAACTGTTAGTAACATTTGTAATATGTTTGTGCGATTTGCCTATTTGCAAAACGCATTATTAGAGAAAGGTAGAGTGGGTCTGGCGCTTCATGGCTTTTGTCATAAAACAGTGTGGCGAAGTACGTTGGCAGGTTCATGTTATAAATACGAGGAAGGATTAATGGATAAATGGATGGTGGGATGAACAAAGAGACCCTCAGGTAGATAGATGGATGGATAGATAGATAAATAGATTGATAGATAGATAGGTAGATTGGAAGATAGGCAGACAGAAAGATAGATACATAGATAGATACAATTTAGGTGGAACGATAGAAAGAGATAGATTGATAGATAATCAGGTAAATAGATGTATAAACCGATATATACAATAGATGACCGGATAAATGGATGGATTGATGTAAAGATAGATTGATTAATAGAATTAATATACACATAGATACACATCGTGATTCAGTGAGGCGAAGAGGGGAAAGAAATACAGACAGACGGACAGGTAGGCAGATAGATAGATCGATAAATAGATAGACAGAAGATAGAAAGATATATATATATATTATATATATATATATTATAGATAGATAAATAGATAGATAGATAGATAGATAGATAGATAGATAGATAGATAGATAGATAGATAGATAGACAGATAGATAGATAGATAGATAGACAGATAGATAGATAGACAGATAGACAGATAGATAGATAGACAGCGATAGAGTGACACAGAAAGGGACAGACTGATACAAACATAGACAGGCATATAGTTAAATGGGGGTGTTGATAAAAATACTAAGGCAGAATGCATGGTTGGCAACAGATTGACAAATAAATATACTAGGCAACACCAGAAACGCAATATTTTTTCCTATGCTTTCCTTGATCGCTGCTAATCGTTGTTGGGAAATGTTTGATATACTATTTACGTTCATTTCATTACCTTTACTATTATATTATGTAAAATGTCATACTTTGAACGTTGCAAGGTAGAGCTACAGCAAGGATAAAATCATCAGTTAAAACACTAGAGCATACAATCGTAAGAAAATGGATAATAGGGTGCAGATTATCCGGAGGGGCATGTTTCACCCAAAGACTAGACTTGACAATAGAATGCACCTATTGTTTACGTCACGATATCTTTCCATGAAAACATGGCCGGGAAAAATCACCATTCAGTGTATACATATTAGAATTTTGGTATTTATAAAAAGTGGAATATGATAGTCCAGTAATTCATCCCCGAAAGGAAATTTCAAAATTGTCTTTTGGTTTTTGTCCGAAAACTGAGCGCCAGCCGCAGAGCACCGCCGCAACCCGAGGTAATTAGGTTAAATATCTTGCCCAAGAGTAAGATCACAATGATCATGACGAGACTCGAACCATCAATCTTTTGGCCTCGAGTCTGAAGCGCAACTATGGCACTTTTTCAAAAAAGCTCTCCCTAAATCTCGACAAGTCCACTATTACAGAGGCTCAGAGGAATAAAGCTTTGGACATGAGAATGGCGTATCCGACGTTCATTCAAATCAGCCATTGCGTTGAATGCAGTCATACCACAGTCTGTCGCTTCTTTCAGGTGGTAGACGCTACTGGTATCACCGGAGACCGCGATGGCCGTGGAGGTAAACGAAAAACGGACGGCTCGATCATCAGACCTGTCACCGATTGAGCACTTGTAGGATATTTTGTCTTCACGCGAGAAACCAAAGACAATAGGAGACTTGAGCAAGATACTGGTCAAGGAGTGGAATAATTATTCCAAAGAAACAATAAGATGAGGATGCGTTTGCGGCATGTACTCCAGACAAATGGCGGACCAACACCCTACTGGCATCTTTCAAATTTTCGTATACGTCATTTGAATTGGAAGTAATTATTCTAGTGCTGAATTTTTCGTTATTTTCATTTTGGTGCACTTGACTTATTGCCCTGTGAAAAGTTTTGCGTTAGTAGTGTTGCCTGAAGGCCTTCTATTTTCATGTAGCTTGGATTTTGTATGATGAAAATGAATTATATCTTCATATTATGTTACTGGTTTCTTTAGAATTGTTGCCAAATTTTACTACGAGATGAAAAGAAAAAGGATAAGCGTGATTGAGATTGACGTGTGTTCAAAAAGCGAATGTCACGCGCGCTGTCATTCTCAATAGCAACCCGCGACCTCGGGTATTAGAATGGAAGTTCCTTTGTTTTACGTGTGCTTCAACATCAATACACCATAGAGGCACGCTGCCACGAAGAGTATGCATTTTAACAGACCCTCTAAGGCCAAATAAAATACTAACAACGACAAAGAAAAAGCAAAAAAAAAAAAAAAAAAAATTAATTGAATGAATAAAAATAAATAAAAACAGCAAACAAAAACATACATAGATCAAAACAAAATATTTGGTTTTGTTTTGCTTTTTGTTTAGATACACAAATAATCAATTAAAACAACACATGCACTGCGGGGGATTGGGCACTCTGAGAGACTTTCAAGTCCAACCTATGACATGAAAGCCTTTCCCTTGGGTGCAACATAAATGCAGTAATTCTCTAGGAGACATTGCCATCATGTGTAAATTTTGCTGATTTAACTGCAGCATTAGTTTCATTTTCTCGGGATAGCTGTGGAGGAGGGGAGGCATGTGGGGCTCAGGGAGGGATTGATCAGTTAGATGCGGACCGTCTGGAGTCCAAAATTGGTGGCCATTCCCCATTCGTGTGCATTGGGTGACAATTACGAACGGGATTGCTATCTATAAGGACCAAGTGCTTTTGAGAGATGATTTTACTTTCCCTGTAAATCATCTCTCCTTTTGGCTACACTCTATTATAATTTTTATAGCATATTTGTATTACTATTTTCTTTTCCTCCTTTGCACCCCCCCCCTTCTTTTTACCCTGAGATGAACAAATTATATGTACATGTATAATCTTATTTATTATTTGAGGATAATCTCAAATAATTAGACATGAAATTTACCGAAACAATTGAAGAATTGAAAAGTAACTATAGAAATAATGTTGATCTACAATCGAACAAAATTGAGGACAGAGTTATTAATGATATGAAGGGATTTGATAATGACATGCAACAATACTCCAGAAGAAATTCTCTTAGGATTTTTGGAATCAACGAAACAGAAAATGAAAATACCAACGAATGTTTTAATAAAGTGTCGTTCATAATCCAAAGCAAGCTGAATATTTCTTTACACATAACCCAAATAGATGCCATTCATCGAGTTGGAAGGAGATTTGATATTTACGGTA
>JBCHJU010179044.1:0-10011 GCA_039654505.1 Plocamopherus imperialis | reverse complement strand
AATTTCGTTTGCCCTCTGCCGGCCAGCTTGAGTAATTAACACCAGACGCGCTGTTTACACGATGCACGCGCTCGTTGACCGGGAGGCGGGCAACACGAAAGGCTGTATTGAAACGTCTTGTAGCGTTAGCGTATTCTGTCTTGGGTTGTATGGGGTCAGGTTGGGGGCAGGGCACAAGGGTCTATCATCATCATCATCATCATCATCATCATCATCATCATCATCATTATCATGCTGTCTCAAATCGTTATGGATATTATTATTTCAGAAGGTGTATCTAAACACCAACTAGGCTAGCAAATGTGACCAAGGGATATATGAACTGTTTGCTATAATATGGCTACATATATTACGGAAAACAGTCATGTACAGTATTGTTAATGAAGATTTCAATGAGCCCTCCGCTGAGTTGAATTAAGGAATGGTAGGCCATTCGGTCTTGTTTTTCTTTTTTCTTTCTTTCTTTTTTTATTTTTGGGCATAGATCAATGGCCTGATATTTCATGAATAAAATTCCTTGTCATTGCGGGGCCTATATTATTCCCGCTCTGGGAAAGCACATTCGCTATTGAAAGGGCGACTTTTTGTCACTTTTTCCCTCACACCCCAGTAACATCGACGCGTTGTGCCTTTTTTTTTTTTCTTTTCTTTTTTCGTCTAAGGTTTGTTTCAATGATATTGTCCATCTCTGATCAATAAATGGATACGGAGTTCTTGAATGCAAGTTGTTTTTGGTTGTTTTTTTCTTCCTCTATGTTGAGAGATTCCGTCTTTTTAAAAAACGTTTTTGAGGGGTATTGCGTTTTAAATGCTGTCTAGTATTACTGGTATATTCTTTTATCTTGGAAAATTTTTTAAACTTACAAAGCTGGCATTTGAACCACCAACTCCAACCTTTAGGTTGTGAATCCACAGCACCTTCGTCACGTCTTGTTCTTCTTGTTCTCCTCCTCCTTCTTCGTCTGCGACATGACATTTGGGGTGTGATGTTTGATGCTAGATTTCTATATTGATTTCTCGATGGTACGATCTGTAAAATGTAACAAGTCTCGCGTGTTATCTTCTGGTGGTTAATGCTGTTAGTCCAAGGACCTCCATATCAATCTTGGTTATATCCTCCGTGTAGTCTTTGTTTGATATCCATCGTATTGCTCTAGTATTTGAGTCCCAAACATGACTAGCATTGTCCAGGATTGGTTGTACCATTGCGTTAATATCAATATTAACAAGTTGCTGAGGAAACAAATATGTACAGAAACAAGTATGAGGCAAGAGAGTGTATTGGCTTGGTCGGTGAGAACGCTCTTCTACCCCTTGGCGAGGCGATTCGGTGCCACTGTGCAAGTCTCAGTGAATTCAAAATTTTCTTTCTTATTTTTCTATCAAAACATCTTCCCTCTGTGTTTTTAATTATTCTCTACGGGGACCATTGAGATTGTCTAGATCGATTGTGTCGGATCTATTTCATTGTGCTCTGTAGGCAGTCAGCTTTTCAGATTTCAAGTTTCGCTTTAGGAACCCGAGGGTCTTTTTTTGTTACGTTTTGTACGTGGCTATTCCACCTCATATCATTTGCTATTGTTACACCCAGGTATTTTGTTTGCGTCACTTCTTCTAATTTTTTACCATGTAGGTAATAATCTATGGTTGGGGTTATGGTGGCAAGACATTCGAATGACCGAGCACTTGCTAGGATTGAAAGACATTCCAGCGTTTTTCCAACTTCTCTAAGTTGTCGAGGTCTCGTTGTAATTTTGTGTGGTCGTGGATATCGTTGATATTATAATGATTAATGACATGCCGTGTCGTCTGCAAAATATCTATAAAGGCAATCCATGCCGGCAGGGAGATCGTTAATGAATAGGAGAAACAGTGACGGACCAAATGCAGAGCCCTGCGGTACACCCCAGTGCACTGGGACATAATTAGACTCAGAATCGGGAGATTGCTCCTCATCAGATTTCTCTTCCTGAATTTCTTCTCCTTCAAAAACATAGTATGACCGTCTTTCTTCATCATTGCCATTTGGATTTTCATAAAGAATATCAATATTAACAAGTTGTTGAGGAAACAAATATGTACACCAGTCAATGGATAGAACGCCCTTAGAATGATTTGTCCAACCTTGATGGACAAAGGCAGCAATCGGTGGTAATCGGGTCGACAAATTCAAGTCTGCAGTAGTACTTGTACATACAGTGTACTTGCATTCAATGTCCAAAAAAAAAAAGACAAAAACAAAAAACGAACAAACAAACAAAAACCAACCCAAAAAAACAACAACACCCAAAAACAAAAAATAATTTGCAGAGACAGTCAAAAGAAATATTATATCAAGCGAGAGAAAATATTGTGAAAAAGATTTATTTGTTACTTGTTACTTGGTACAAATACATATTTTCAAGGAGGAAAGAAGAGAAATATAAGGCAAAAATAATAAAATATGAAATCAAAGTGTTGTCTTAAAAACAATAGAAACAACAGGATATATATTTGAAAAAAAAAAAAATGTCCGACTAATCATATCTGTGTAAATTTTCAACTTTCATCCTAGTTATAAATTTCAATACAAAGAAGTTAAGAATGGTAAGATTACAACTTAATTTTCATCATGAAAATCATTCATCAAATTATTACTTCACATAAGGCTGGCAATTTATAAAATTGCATTCATAAAATACAAATTTTCTCTTACTCTTACAACTCTTTTATTTTCATGCCCGCATGTTTACTAACAAACATTACTAGGGTTTGGGATTATCGATTCCACTAGCACCAGGAATCAGTGACTTTTTTCTGGCAGCTTTGCGAGAAAGTCCTGCCTTGTTGGACGGATTTAGTATCTTGGTGACAACATTCAAGTCTTTTTTATTGAAAAAAAAAAAATTGTTTCACGTACATTGAGATGGAGAAGCGTAGAGGTGGAGCATGTAAATTGTAAAGTGTGCACTTTATACAGATGAACAGCCCAGATACAAAATCTAAAAACAAAAGGTTGCTTAAAAGAAAAAAAGCCTTTACATTAAAATTTTGTTCTCTTTTCCCTCTTGGTGACTCAACTCAAATAATAAAACATTTCTTCTTACTCCGGTTGAAATATAATCATAAGACTAAGACATTGAAAATTCAGAAATTGAAAAATAAGAACAGGGATTGAATATTTAAAATATTATTCATTAACAATTCCAATTAAACTTAAAAAAAAAAACAAAGACAACCCAACTCAACAGTAACGTTGTATGACAATCTTTTAAGTTAAATATATTTACATATCACAGTTATATGAAGTGTGTAGTGTTACGAAGAAAAAGCTCGCAATAATACTTTTTAAAAAAAGCTTGCGCAGAAGAAAACCAAGAAAGAAAAGGGAGAAGTGGCATCAGCACAACACAAAGCAGTCGACCTCTGACTGATATCATGGACTGGACACAAGTTCTCGTTAAACATGAAGTTTTGATATATTTCAGGTCTTGTAAAAGTAACAGGAAAAGAAAAAAAAACTAGTTTGTGCACAAGAAAGGGTAGGCAGCCGTCAATATTCCTAAAGAGTCAATAAACTCTCCAGCAAACAGGAGGAGAAAGGCCTACAGAAATTCACCGTTATGAAAATGATCTGACTCGAATACCTGAAGCAAGTTGACGGGCCATTCAAAGCACAAGTTGAAATAGTGAGCTTTTCTTTCTTTCTTTTTTTTTTTTTTAAGGGCTTTGACTAAAAAAAGCAACTAAAAAAGAATCAAAAGTCTGTTTTTCATTAAATCTTTACTTGTATTTTATGGATAAAATATGTTTAAATAATGAGGAGTAAAAATTGACGTGCAATTCACTTTTATTCTGTTTTCGTAGAAGGTATTTCTTGAAACTTAATCACTCACTATTTATTTGCTCAAAATCCATGGCTTTCGACCCTTCCCTATTTCAATCCATGACATCTTTGCAATAAATCAATCAATTTTAATAAACTTTACATTACGGTGATTTAAAGAACATACCACAGATTTCCATTTCATGAAGACAACTTGAAAAACTGAGCAAAGCAACTGTTCCCTTCATAAAATTCAAGTAAAAAAATATTGTCATTCCAATCTTTGATGTAATACAGCATATGATATTAGAAAACAAGTTTGAGCAGAGATAGGGCTTAAGAAAATTTAAAAACTTGAAGGGTTTACCATGCTTTATTCATTCATGTTTTGACTTAAACCTAAATTATCACATACATGAGCATTTATTTATTCTTTCCAAATACTGAATAATACATTGCAATCAATATTTCTCAGCTGAGATAAAATGTAGAAATTTGAACAAACTACCGGTAGATGAACATAGGCGAGAAAAATTTCACGTAATTCATTGTGAAATCACACCATGAGTATAACACATATTTAGTTCATTTTCTCCCCATTACCAATAAATATGCAGTTGTGTTTGCATTTGCCAAAATGAAGTAGACAAATTGCCAACACTCAATTGATCATTAAGGGGCAGTCCCAGGACCCAGGTTCAGTGATGACTCCCTGAGGTTTCATTCTCTCAGGCGTAAAAGATAAAGGTGCGAAACATCAGCTATTATCCTCTCTCAGGAGCTAGAACTGTTGTGCTCAACATGACATTGCTGCGCTCTAAGAGCATTGAGCAGAGAAAAAGTGGGAAACAAAATTGTCAAAGATAAAAAGGGAGAAGACAACTGATACACACTTCACGGAAAAGACTTCTTTTTCTCAACAAAAGGTTTGCTCACATAATTTTTTATGGTATCATTTTACATTTAATGTACATTTATAACATTATCTTGCTTGTAAAATACCTTGAGCCTCAATCAAAAAGGAAAGAATTCTATAAAATGTACATTGTTATTACTGTCATTGTAGTATTGAAGTGAATAAAAATTGAGCTATATGGTCTCAAAATTGTCATGGAAAAACAGAGGCAAACGTATTTTGATAGGGACAGTAATACAATATTTCAAAAATAAAATCAATGTACAGAAAACTTTGATTAAAAGCAAAGTTATCCTTTCAACATCAAAAGAAATATGCCACATTAAAATATATATACCTATTACATGTATATGGCTCAAAACTATCACATGGGAGTAACTATAATACTTTACCATTTGACATAGGCAAGACAAACAATGTGATTAAAAACAATAGAATAAAATGGTTCTTGAAGGTCATGACTTTCATCATGTATCACAGCAAAGCTAACTCCTTTGGAAAAGATTCATGGAATTTTTTAAATCTCTCTCAGAATCAAATGTAGTGTAGTTTTTATTTCAAATATTGGTCACAGTGTGACATATATGTCGGATGCCTATGTCTTGGGTCATTTCTTCTAAACACTTCATAGATATATCTATGCGAGACCACATTTCATATTAAAAATGATTTCAAATTTAATTTAATTTAAAATAATTAAGAAATAAACTAAACTTTGCAGGGGAAATACATTTTAAGATTTTTTTCTTCTATTTCTCACAACCAGGCATGCTTTTGCAAAAGATGGGAAGATCTAAGTAACCAGGTATGTGAAGAGCATGACATGCAGTCTTGTCATTTTACGTTAATTTCAAAATTGGATACTCTCCCAAAGATGGGTTGCTTTAAAGAGGCTGATTTATTGAGTGGATCTGCTACATTGATGTACTTCTTACTCTTTACCATGTGTTCATCTTCAACCTTCATGCTGTCATCCATATAATAAGTTCACTTAAATATTTAAAGCAAATCCATTCTTCAGAAATGAAAGTTTGAATCTCTTCAAAACACATATTCTTATATTTAACGGATTACAGCGAATTACAACGAAAATATCAACAATGATTGTTCTCCGTCTTGTCTCAACAAAAACAATAGGAAGAATCAAGAAGAGCAGGCCAAAACTAGATTAAAAAATGGTTCAAAATGAACAATGAATATAATTCTTCATAAAAAAGGAAAGATTATAAATGCGTCTTAATTATGCTTTATAAACTAAAATTTACATTACTATTTATTGATATAAAAAAACAAAACAAAAATCCCTCGGACTCCTATTCTTTAAATTTGCTAAATAAAATTTAAAAGTGGAAGAAAAGAAAACATAACAAAAATCCGCTGTAACGTTCATCATATTCATGTATGGCCCATACAGATGCCAACAGATGCTTCTGTCTATTCCACAGTGGTGGAGGTCTTCCACATGCGCGGCCTGCCATACTGGTAGTCTCCCTTCCCTTCGGTGGCCACCTGCTCCTTGTATTCTATCAATGCCGTCATGCTCAGGGGCTGCCACTGGGACTGGAAACGAGGATCAGACAGCTGGGCAGAGATGGATCTGCTTTCTGTCCCTTTGAATGTGAAAAGAATGTGGGAGACAATTGTCAAAATAGTATTAAAAAAAAACATTTTTAAGATATGTATCTATGCGAGACCACATTTCATATAAAAATTATTTCAAATTTGATTCAATTTAATATAATTAAGAAATACAACAAGAAATAAAACAAAAATGAGATGGAGCAAACCTTTTTTCACTCAGTTTTGTATTTTTCTGAATTTCTCCATTTCATCTTATTCATTCAAACATACAAACAACAAAAATAAGTTCTTTATCCATAAACAGTGCAATTAAAAAGGATTTCCTTTTCCTTTCTTTTCTTTCTGTACTATACTCATACTTCAAATCATTTAATTTAAAAGAAACATAAGCATTATTAAAAAAAAAAAGCTTTTTAAAATTGCGATATCCCACGTTAAAGAAAGGCATAAAAGTACTGAAAGTTTTACCCCACAGAGATTCATTGATAGCATAGGGGAAAATTGAAGCTTATTCACCTGCAAAAGAATTTTTCCTACTCCTGGGGTTGATGGCTGAAAGTGATTTTAGAGAGCTTGGCATGGATTTTCTGGACACGCTCTTGTCTCTAATAGGCAAAAGGTCGACCCGACCCATGTCCAGGCGGTCCTTGTCCAGACCCATCTTTTCCAGGAAGGCTCCTGGAGTTCTGGCTTCTTCCTCTGTCAGAAAATGATACCTGGGGAAATGTAAAATCCAAAATAAGATCATTTTCTATAAATAAATGTCTAAATCACTCTTCAAAGGATGGTCGAGACTCCCTGAATGGCCAATACTAGAAGAGAGAAAGTCACCATGACTATTCCGTCTCATTAACAGGCATGTTGAGATTAAAGAGGGGTCTCTAGTGCCTAACAAAGTTAGATCCACCCGAGGGCATCAGAGTGAATTCATCATTTCCCTACTCAAATCATAGAGCCACCAACAGTTATTTTTCCCCTCCCATTTCTTTTCTTCTTCTTCTTAAGATTCTGTCTTTTGAAGAACCATTAAAACAGGAAAACATTACCTAGAATGAGTCGACGTAAAACAGGTCCATTAAACTATAAGGCCAGGAGGCTTTGGAGGGTCGTCACTCCCATCCGCCATTAATTTAAAGCAGAAGCCACAAGTTGTAAAGGGAGACCTCGAACATCTAAATATCTAACAACACTTAGACAATAAGAAAATCTTACAAACAAATCTACCCAAAAAACTAGATAGCCTCTCAGACCTCGAACATCTATGACAAGTCGCCAAAGACAGGACATAATGGAAACACCTCGATAATATACAGATCCTCCCAGGCCGAAGCGTCGGATGACACTTCAGCAAACAGGACTTAAGTAAGTCATAAAAATATAGCAAATCAAAATGTCAGCCTAGTAGTCTATGAAAGGAGAAACCTGCAACAACACCAAAGGAGGACTGGACAATGTGACAAGAAAGAAAATATCTCATCTATACAGCATAGCTGCTGTAATTTCAGACACACAAAAACACTCACACAGATAGCTGAAAAAAGAACAAAAAGAAAAACAAAGAAAGCAATAATCAAGAAAAGAGACGTCAATGTATTTTATCTAGTTTATGCACCACAAAATTCATCAAACCAAGACATTAAAAAAGCATTGCTCGATGCCAAAACTACTCAAGCACCTGGCAGCAACTCACTTTGGCTGTCGCCTTGGCTTCTGTCTGGCCATGACGCCATGCCACAGTCCCTGTAACGTCTCGCTGACGTCCGAGTCGACTGGGCTTAGAACTGACACAGGATGTCTGGATTTGGACGTGGGCAGAGTACCATTCTCATCATCCGTTTCCTCCTCAAAATCGGTGGAAAGCTCTTGATCGCTTGGTTGAGCAGGGGCCTTTTTCTTCTTATTCGTCTTATGCTTGAATTTTTGCCGCTTCTCCTCATCAATCCATTTCATGTAGGAGGATTCAGACACATCCTTGGAAGGAAAAGACAAAAGAATGATGGCAATGATAAATGGGTCTAGTTTAAGTATATAACTATTGTCACAGTGATGCCAATATTGTCTAACTCAGGGAGAAAATTAAATTTAAGTGACCGAAAGCATGAAAAAAAAAAGAAGAAAAAAACCAGTAAAAAATTTTTCTTGAACAAATACTGCTGAACAGAGACTTAGGTACAGCAATATTGATACTAAATGATGACTACCTAACTATGAGCTAGGCAGAATTAACCTTGAAGCCCAAATTGTATACTATGGTAAGCTTATTGTTTACATAGGCAACATTAGAAATAAGCATTTGTCTTGTTTTTTTAATGGCCTAGCACATTTTAATTTTTTTTCAACAGATGATGCACATGAATCTGACTTGGGGGCTAGAATTTATTCGATATGAAAAGTATTGCAGTAAGAGTAGAGGCGTCAAATCCTCCAGCATTTTTTCTATCTAGCCTAGACTAGTGGTGCTTAATCTAAGTGCTGCCCTCAAAATGGGCCAGACATCTGTTCACAGTCAAATCCCACAGATTATAAGCTCTATGTGCCTTAAAACAATGGGATTGGGGGACAAAAAAGGTCAAAAACCCTAACTGATTCAGCATCGTTCCAGGGAGGCAGATATTTCCCGATCCCCTCGTCTCCCTCGTTGACAGCAGGCAAAGGACTGTTGAAGAGCATGACCTTGGTCCGGTCGTTGTTTGTCTGCGAGGAGCGATACATGAGCTCTGTCTTGTGCCGCAGGACACGGATGTGGCGAAGAAGGGACTGGTCCATCAGCTGTTTGAGGTCTGGCACCTGCCATGTTACAGAGAGAGGGGGTTAAATTTAGAATGAAGCAATGAAGTCTTTCTTTCATCGTGCAGACGAGTATATAAATATTGTATTTATTGTATTCTTATAACTATTGTATTTATTGTATTCTTCCACATCCTTCCCGTCCTTCTCCTGGTACTCTTTCTATGCTTCTTTTTCTTCTTTTGGTTCGATGTGAGGGGCCTCACTTGTGAAGGATCATTCAACAGTTAAAATTAACTTGTTTCCCATACATAGGCCCGCTCATGTCAACATTTATAAAAGTGTGTCCACAATGACTTTAAGTTTCTTTCTATTTTTCAAGACTATTTTTCACATTGAATTCATCAGCTGGCAATACTGCTTTGAGAAGAATGATTACTTTATTTCCAGCTCTTTGTTCTTTATGGGGTATCCACTGTAAATTTTTTAAAATGTTAATTTACTATTACCCAGTGAATAATTATAATTATTGGTTACAAATGTGCCAGCACATATTTTTTTCCCTTAAATGTCTATTGGGTTTCGAAAATGTGGATCCCACTTCTTCCCCCTTTGCGCTATTCTCATCCTTCCCTTGCTTAAATTTGTCACAGAGACAAAGTTTGTACAATGAAAGAAAAAGAATAAAAAGTTTAGTCCAGTGTCTGATACAGATGTTGGGCAAATGTCCTGAAAGTGGAAAACTCATCCTGCGCCATCAAAATTGTGTGGTAGGATGGCAAGTTCCTTTGCACGCCGCTTTACGTTTCACTTTGTCTAATAGATTAAGCTTCCCATCACTGCTGGGTGGGCAGAGCGGAGGCAGAAAAAAAATCCGGGCATGACTGGGGTCGAACTTGGGACTTTCTGTTTCAGAGGCAAGAGCACTAACCATGGCACCACTCCAACTGCTAATGTAAGAGTGAAAAAATGAAAGACCCCC
>JBCHJU010178933.1:0-10013 GCA_039654505.1 Plocamopherus imperialis | reverse complement strand
AAATTTCAAAAAATCTCCTCAAAAACCTCCTCAAATCTCCTCAAATTTGTTAAGCTCAGGGTGCTACTAACCCTGAATTAACCAAATTGGTTCACTGTACCCAGGTGAAAATGGGCAAAGGGCGTATGGGATCGTTGTATGTCTGAAAAGATTGTAAACTGCCTAATAGGGTGATGTGATGTCCTCCTATGTGGTATGTGTTTGCTACTGGCTGGGGAAATAATTGGGAAGCGCTTAGATCATGGCTTTGCCAATGATAAGAGCCATCCATATATGTGTAATTTTACTTTAACTTTGCTGATGCTAAGACTCTTGTTTGCTGGTATAGTGACATTTATTTATAGGATGTTGAGATATATAATTAAAATGCACTTTTATTTTTCACCATTTGTGAAATAATCCCTGTGACTGACATTATAACATTGCAATTGTGAGGTCATTGTTTTTACACTTCACAGATATCTAAGTGTGTAATGATGTCTGATGGTTGTTTATTCTTGACATTTGTAATGGAAGAATTTAAGTATGTCATGTTTTATAATGCCTATGCTTCTTTTTGTCTTTATGTAGTAGTGGAATGAATCAATTTTTTTTCATTTGCTTGAATAAATTTGCACACATTCAAAGTGGACAAATTTTGAAAACATATATTTTATCCTCTTATGTCCATTTTCCAGTGTTTGAAGGAAGCCATAGCACGCCATCAAGGGCGTAAAGATGACATGTACATCCCAGCCTTCACCTTGTTTGAACTGGCCTCTATACACATGTCTAACCCACAGGTAGGCCAGTAACACATTGTCTGGTTTTACGACTTTTCATTGTAGCATGATCAGCATAATAACTATAGGCAAAAATACCTCACAATTTAATGATAATAAGATAGTAATAATAACAAAAAGATTACCAATGGCTTGTTGATTGAGTATAAAAGTGCCCTTGATTTGAGTAATAAAGTTTCAGGATATATAAATAATACTAAAAAAAATTCAAATAGAAACCTAAGAAACCTTCGACCAAAACATTTTAAATAGGGACAGTCCAGTTGAAATAAGTAAACTTAAAGCTGACTTTAAAGTAACACAAACTTTGTTTCTGTTGATTGTGCCATGCCATTGTATTTGTGAGAAAGATAATGTGTGGTTTGCCTTTTTTCTGTGGGATAAACTTCATTCTTATCTGTTCATATTATTTTCTGTCCTTCTATCTGAATCCATTTGAATTATCAATAATAGCTCATTTGGTGAATCTTATTATAATGAAAGTAATGATCAACTCATGTAATGCCCCTTACATTAGTATTTCATTAATTTCGAAGTGGATAGTTCACTTGTATGTAAATGTTGATATCTCCATAATTTTTTTGATAAATTCATAGCTTCCGTGCTGTAAATGAAATAAAGAAGGAATTATTGAAGACATGATTCATGTTTCGATTGCACCGTATGTGAAATAGTGAAGCGGAAATGAGTTAAGATCCTGTTGTCATTGTACAGATTCAGTATACAGTATAAGTATAGCTATAGAAACCTTGAATCTAGAAAAAACAAATATCTAGATAATCTTTTTATTGTCTACAATGATTAGAAATATCTCTATAAAACCTTAAAATGTAATCTCTCCTGTCTAGATCTAATCTACATATAGAATATAGAACTAAATGTCAAGATCTATATCTAGAATCTACATCATATTTAGATTTCTGCCTTACCTAACCCTCGATATACATAGACTATAGATCTAGACCTCTATATCAATCATTCAAAACAGTCTACAACTATATGTTACATAAATTGTTACTTTTTTTTTTATTTTAGTTTTTTTTTTCTTTTGTAATTTCTAGTTTCTATAAATCAAAAATCTCTGAACTCACTTATGTCACCTTGTTACAGATTTTGTTGGAATTTCTACTTAAGTATTAACTTGACTGGGCTTCCTACCATAAATACCGGTTGAACTAGAAGAAATGGTTTACCACTGAAATTCGTCTTGTCAATACTACTTAAATTCATATTTTTCAGTGAAGTCATAACGAATTCCTTTTTATGTGATACCTTTCTACCCTTTCTCATCTGTACATTCTACATCATTTTTTTCTTTTCCTTTTCCTATACAGACGATGTCTGAAGCTAAATCCAGCCTACAGCTAGTCAAAGACAACTATAAAGATTATGATTTTGAAAACAGATTGAGTGTGCGGGTGAATAATGCTCTCAAACAGCTGAAGAATGGATCTGTGCTTTCATGATTTCATCTTTTCTATTTAAGTTGTGCTGTTGACCTTTATGTAAATCTGCCTCAAAATTCACTTCACCTGAAAACATCAAATAGTTTGTCAAGTGAATATTTCCTGACTTTTTAAAAAATATATTTTTTATAGATGTTGTTTCATGATGGTTTAAAACAGCAATGTTTATGAAATATGTATGCATGTTTGTATTATTTATGTATGTGAATGTATGTTTGTAAATTGAATGATTTTTGTTATTTGGGATATATTACTGTACACTTCAGAATGCGATCTTTGTACAGATAGTATGATAAACGAGTATTGTCATGATATTTAAGGTTTTCTTTACCAGATCATAAAGAAATATTACTTGTAGAATCAGCCGTTTTATTCAGCAGATTCCTCATCATTTATAAAAAAAAGAGGATCCAAAACCTCAAAATCTTACATCACAATTTTCAATGTATTGAAATGTGCCAGCTGTAATGGAGTGATTTTGCATAATGGTTTTTTTTTTAAGATACACATACAGTAGAACATGGCTATAGGGGGACTTTAAGTTCCAGATGAAAAATCCCACCATAGACAAGTTCCCGCTATAGGCATACAAAGAGGAATTACCGAAAAATTTCTAATTTTATTGAAGGCCTACTGCTGGCTTACTGTTGAAATAGAACTGAAGTGGATGCATGTGTATGCCTAAGCTTCAATGATTGCAATAGATCTTTAATAAAAAAAACAAGGCCTATATCTAGATCTACAGTAGGCCTAGTCTAAATGCTCTCCTCTTTTTTTACTTTTTAGCCTAACTTAAATCTATCACGCATCACTTTTTGAGTGTCACACATGTAACATAACTCGTCCCCACACCACCTCTATCTGCTGCCAGCCCGACCTCACTTATGACTAGACAGACCAATCACATCACACCGCTGACTGCTTATTTGTAGCCCGCCTACAGCCCCCACCCCCAACTAAAGGGGGGCACTGGAATCCAGCTGTAGCGGGTGCCACTATAGTCATGTGCTACTGTATTTTTCATCATCAACTTTAAAAGGGCATTGATTTTTTTTTTTCGAGAAGAAATTCAAAATGAGCTCAGGTTTTCATTTTCATTGCTGTTTTCAGAACTCCTTTTTAAGTGTCACTAATACTGTTTTCATAATTTGGTTTCCTCAATGGCGGCTTAACTTATATGGAAGGAAAGAGATTTTCCTGTTGCTCAGAGGCCTATTATTAATGTTGTTTTGCATACACTGGTAAGATGTGTTTCATTTATTTGATATTTTCCTTGAACAACTGTGATCTTTTTGTTGAAGTATAACAAACATTGAATAATTTTCTGCCTATTCAAAACATTGCAAGGCCTGTCTCTGGTTTTTTTTTATTCATGATGGGCTGCAGGCCATGTATTTATGGTGCACATTTTTGTCTCTCTTTGCCTAATATATTCTTTGTCTTTTTGTACTTTTTTAAAGTTTCATTCAACATTTCAATCAGTCATTTTAATTTATACCTTCCATTATTTTCTTCATGGGCACATTTACAGTCAAGACCTTCGATACATCAGATTTCATCAAATTATTCCCATTTTTATTATTACCCTATAAATGGGAGATGTAAAAGAACCAGAGATGTTACAGGGTACTACTGCAACCTTGGATGTAACAATAAATGAGGAATTCTTTGATTTCATGACTGGCCGTCCCATAGGTTCAGGAAGGACAGATGCACACCCCTCAAATCTGCAGCTGGGTTTCGACCCATCTCGACTTTTTTGTTTTTTTTGTGGCAGTGAGTTGTTATTGTTGTTTATAGTTAAAGTAGATTTGGACTTACAAGTCAACTCACTTTCTGGACCTCACAGACTGCCGTTTGAAAGCTACTCTAAAATCATTGAGGCTTTAACACATGGGTGGTCCTTAACATGTTTTGAGTAGTTGGCCTATATGTGTTTCTAAGTGGGTGGGTGTGCTTATTAGTGGAGTCTACTGTGGTTGCTTTTCATGCTTTGCATGGGTTCACTGCTATTGCTCTTGACTGAGGTAGAACTGTAACTTAACAAGGGGAGCAATTAATTTTTTACATTGTTTCTCAAATACACTTAAATCCGGTGTGGTTGTGAACTTAATTTTGAAGGTGTTGTGTTATAAGGAACTCTAAGGATCTCTAACATTTCTCTGTCTGTCAGACCATCAATATTTAAGAAAAAAAAAGAAAAGAATGTTTAAAATATTTTTGCTATTCATTTCATTTTCCGCCAAGTTAGAACGGTTATGATACATATCAAACTTATATTACATTGTTTAAATCAACTAGTTTGTTTACATCAATCAGATTTGTAGAACTATGTGCATTGAAAACTTGTATCATGTGTATTATTTTAGAGACAACATCTTTTATTAGTAAGAGCAATAATTTTCCTTGCATCCCTGACCAAAGATTGTCCTCCTGATAACAATTTGAACCTACATGATCAACTCCAAGCTATATGCTTTCTTTTAATGCTTGTCTTTATCTGTGACTGTTGTACATTTCTCCATCACAACACTACTGAAAATTCCATGAAGATTTTGACCCTAGCACACACCAAGCTGTTGTATGTGTAGGGAAAGCTACAGTCCTCTCTCCTGTCAAGTATTAATGAATACATGGCTGTATAAAGACCTTTAAAAGGTTCTTGTCAGAATGCCCTTATGAGGTCCCTAACCTGGCTTTCTACTGTATTATCTTTGGAGAAGGAAATTGTGTGATGGAGGAATATGATGTAAACCCTGAAATTCTGTAATGCCGTTAGGACTCGGATTGTCAGAGAAAAGCAGTGTCTGTATTTTGATGTTTCATTTTGACATTAACTTAAGATAAAGTAATACTGACGTCTCAGGGCATAAGCGATATGTATTGATAAAATAAAGACTTCACAGGTTTGATCTATGGACTATCCATATACAAATACTTGCCTGGTTTTTAATGGGAAATTTCGTCATTCGTACATTGCATAGCTATGGACAAAATGAAAGTGAACAGAGACATGGACGTACTGCTTTGGAAATTTATCATAAATTCAGCTGCCTGTCTGATCTAGATTCCCCCCCCCCCTCCACGACCGATTTATCGCTCTGCCATATGTCAAAATAGTGCTTGATATGGATTTAAGACAGTAATAGGCCTATAGTATTTTATTTTATAATCTTGATCTTAATCAAATATATATTTTATATGTAAACATATTTATTTCTTATACATACTCTTGCTTTGCTTTTTTGTTTCCTTCTTGTATTATGCATGTTAAAATATTTTTTTCTCCTTTATTTACTTTAAATCTTCAAAGTTCATGACTACAGGTACTTATTTATATAGTTATATTTATTCTGTAAACATTAGATAGAATCAGAGCATAATATTTTAATTTTCCTTGGTTTTCGGTATTGTTTTGTATTTTTATTGCTGTGGACAGATAGAATTGGTCTCTAATATGATAAGATTTAGTAATGTGGTGAAAGGAAAATCAAGGTATGTTGAATTTTGATCAGTTCTTATGATTCAATCAGCGCATGTATAATATTTATTTCATAAACTTTGTAAATAGAGGTTCTGTATAAAATGTATTCCTGTTTGTGTTTTCAGAGCCTGATGAATAACATTGATTTAAGAATGCAGTCTATTTGGATTCATTCCAGCTTTTTAATAATGTTTTGTTCATATATTTTCCTTTGCTATTTTTTCATTTGTTTTTTTTTGTTTTTTAGGAAAAGAGATCACTGTCCATATGTCAAAGGGTACATAAAAATATATTCAGCTAAATCCAGTCCTTAACAAAAACTGCCATCAGTTTTAGATGTTTATGAAATCCAATATTTTCAATAATTCGAATTGCTGCCTTCTTATTTCATGAAGCCAATAACTTACGTACATGTATGTATATTTATGAGTTTTTGTTCTGTGTCTTTCACAACAGATTTTTGTGTGAATTAAGGGGTAATAATCAAAAGCCAAATTGAATAGCATACTAAGAACAATGTCTTGTTTCCTTGTCGTGTTTCCCTGTTTTGTTAAATATTGGTTCATAGCATACCTGTCAAGAGTGGGTGAATAAGCTACATCTATCTTCTTTCAGCATTTCCAGTGCTATTTCAAGTCATAGTTGAGATACTTGTGCATTGAAATCTTAAAGTACGAATTCCAACATGTGGAATACTATCTCAATTCTGTAAGAGTTTGGGTACTTGTGTTACAAAGAACCCATAAAGCAATTCAGCTTTTAAATTAGCGAAATGTCCACATAATGTGCCCAAAGCACTTTACAAGGGGTCCCAATCAACAGCAACCCCAAACATAAAGGACGAGACAAGCTGCCTGTTAGGTGCTAGTACAATTTTTCAGACAGAGACAATGCTGTTAACGGCCAGGTACTCATTTTATTTTACACCTGAGTATGGTGAGAAAATGTGTGTAAAGAGCCTTTTCCAAGGACTCAATATTGCGCCTGTGACTGGGATTCGAACCTCTGACCTTTCAGTCTTCAGCTAAAGTGTCTACCCCTAGACCACGCCACTGCACAACAATAAACAATATCAAATGTTTGGTGGATTACTATTCAAGACGCAGCTGGAAAATTTGACACCCTGAAAATAGGCTGCTGAATATCACAACTCTTTCCGAACACAAAATGAATGGCTCAACATTTTTAAAAATCTACGTCATCACTACCGTCATCGATATGAATAACATGTCTCCGTGTATATAGGAGATGATCAGTTTTTCAGCTTGGAATATGTGAAAATGGACTTGAGATACTTGAGCAAGACACCTGCGATTTATCTTTTTTGTCTTTGAAAATGACATACTGAATAAAGGGAAAGATGGTAGAAAAGAGTGAAAAGTGTCAAAGACCAAGAAATAGGAAATGAAGTTAATATTTTATATTGGGTCTTTTCTGTCAAGATGCATATCTGGGATTATCTGACTCAGTGGAAGACAAATATACATCGGCAGTTGTCATGTTCTGGTGAGGATTCAAATATTTACTAAAATGCCTGGTTGCACCCAAAGCACAGGGGGATATGATTGCCTGTCAAATGTTAACACTTAGTTGGAAAAGAAATCAGAAGTGGTGGATTGAGCAAATGAGGATAAGAAAATTATATTTCCTGATAGTGGTGGTCCTAATCTCATGCTTTAAGTAAATAGAGGTATACTATAGATGTATTCAAATGTAAGGATATTGCCTAGTGTAAATCTGTTTGCTTTATTATCATTTTGTTTTTATTTTTTTCGTCATCATTATTATTCTTATTATGATCACAATGATTATTATTATTATTATTGTTGTTGTTATTATTATTATTATTATTATTGCTATTATTATTATTATTATTATTATTATTATTATTATTATTATTATTATTATTATTATTATTATTGTATATTTAGAAGTTCTATGTAAGGACACTATTGCCATATTGTGTTGCATTTTGTATTTATGTACTTTTATACATTAACAAGTCATCGCGAATGACTGTTTGGTATTATTATTACATGTGATATCCTATTTTATGATTGGTGACTTTATTTTTGTATTATTACAAAAAAGGAAAAATAAATGAATAAAAGGATTAAATATCCATACTCTGAGATAAATTTACGTTCACCTTTTCATTTTTTATATCTTTTGAGACAGTTGCCCACAAAAGGTATTAGATAGAAAAGTCAAGACTTCTTCCCAATCAACTAATTTCTCTCCATCCCAGTCTCCCATCTATATCCCAATCCTCCACCTTTTATTGTGTCAATGAAGGATGCACATATCAATCTATTGTTTTTCTCACTTTTCCAAATTCTCATCAGGTGTTTGAGGTTTGTATACCGTTCAGCAAATGCCTTTTTACTGCTGTGGAAATTTAAAGAATAGTTTTCATTTTCATGAAAGAAATATCAAGGTAAGGCAAGGTACAAGATCGGGAATTCATGTACCTGTCATAGTTTTCCTCTTCGGAAAAAAAAAAAAAAAGAATTGCTGGATGACATATTCACCCTCTTATAAGAAAACAGCAGGTTTTTCTTGTAAGTTTAGAATTTTTTGTTTCTTATGCTTCATGATTCAGGTATTAGTTTTAAGCTTTGTAGAAGTTTGGTGGGTCCTAAGAATTTTAAAAAATACAATTATAATATATTCTTGTACATTGCTTCTTCTGTGTAATCTACTTAATTGTAAGCTTTTTTATGAACCCTTTTTTTTCTGTACATTGGAACATTTTTCTATTAATGATTACTTAATTTTCACTTGATTAAAAATTTTTTTTTTAGGGATATATACACATACATTTACATATAAAAATAAAAGAATTAAAAGAAAAGTTGATTTAAGGAATGCAACAGAAAGGGGAGATGATCAAGCAGAGAAATGGAAGAAATTTAAACAAGTGATGAAGAAAGATGCTATTAAATACGTTTATAGTAAGAGTGATATATGATATAGAGATTTTTATAATATATTTTTTTTACTCACCATACAGAATTGATATTGATTCTTACCTCACCTCTTCACATTTGTTATTCACAATGACTTTTTTAGTTATTGCATTTTTTCCCTCCCATGTCAAAAGTGCTATGTGTCATGGAGATTTTTGTTTTTCTTTTTTTGTTTTGAATTTTTGTTTTTAGATTATGTTTTCTTGAACCAAATGTTCTATTTAACAAATTTACAATCGCTAGAATATATACATATACTGTTGTTTGGTAAGCCTAAATTCATGGTAGTTATTTTTGTCTTTACCGTTTTCTTCAGATTATATTACTTAGACTCTTCCCTACTATGTTGCATCAATGTATTGCATTCTTACAGTTTGGAGCACTGTCTTCGCTTTTTATAAAGATTAAATAGTATATTTTCCAAGCTTTTTTCCTTACTTTTTAACTTTTTGGGTTATTTCCTTTTTGTTGCTGCATTTGAACACAGAACTTCTGCAATTGACAATTTTTATCAGCTTTCACCTACAATTTTTTCTATCTTTGCTTACATATATTTTTATAATCTGCATTTTATTCCAATTAATCTTTTTCTTACATTTTTTTTTCTATTTTTTGTTCAAGTTTATTATTGTGAAGATAGTCCCAGAGTATATGAAAAGAAGTTTCAAAAAGAGAAAAGTTACATTTATTCACTCCAGGCATGTAAGCTACCAATCTAAAATCAACATTGTCAATATGAACAACAAAACAAGAGGAAAAAACAATGATGCGTGATGAATACTTTGTTCTTGATGATTTTAAAAACTTTCAGGGTACCACTTTCAGTGAATCCATGACCTTTCTTGTTTGAATGTGATGTAAAAATGTTTTACATTGTCAATGTCAGTCAAGTGAACAGTGAAATAATTGAATGGTTGTTTTACGACTTCAGAGACCAAAAAGTAAATAAGTAAAATGGAAATAATCAATGTTCATTCCTGTATATTACAGTATGATATAATTTGTAGAATTCTTTGTACATGTAATGTGTATTTCGACACAATAAATTGCACCAAAGCATAAAATGTGTCTGTTACTTTTTTCTGAAAGTTTTTTTTTTTTTGACTCATGTAAAAGTTGTTTTTCTGTTCCTTTTCTTTCTCTCCTCCCCCCCCCCCACCCCCTATCGTCTCTCTCTCCAACCCTGTTGTCTATCTTCTTCTCCTTCTCCTCCTCCTCCTCCTCCTCCTCTATCATTGTTGTTTCTTCCTCTTCTCCTCTCTCTCTCTCTCTCTCTCTCTCTCTCTCTCTCTCTCTCTCTCTCTCTCTCTTC